>CAUJCB010000416.1:0-2500 GCA_963082715.1 Harpalus rubripes
AACACTAGAGAAATGACCAAAACCGCTGCAGTGCCTTAGGCAATTCGAAGGTACTTTCATAAAAGCGATAATAATTTGATATTAAAATATACCTATACTACGATAAAATATTATTCTGTCAATCCTTTACATCTCTTGTTTTCCAATTGTTATACCTTCATTAGTTAGTGTTTTGTCCAATAAATCTTCTCTGCAGCTTCATTTCATTTGTGTTTATTGTTTCATTTGATCCTACATTGTGTACTATCATGTAAAATATGTTTCACTTCTATAGACCATTCCAGAATGACGTCACAGAATCGTCGCCGTGTTTGTTGAGGGGCATACAAAGCTGTCATTCGCGTTTAATAACTCGTTTGAAAATGTTGGGCTGTTGATATTTTGTGTTTTTAATCTTAATTGTGACATATATTTGCTTATATATCTTAATTATGGATGTAAAAAGTGATTTTTGTAATCTGAGTGGTGATGTTAAAGAACGTTATAACAAAAAAATATCTTATAAATAACTGTGATCCTTACTCTTTGAAGGATTTCAATTTCAATTTCTCTAATTTTCCAAATATTGAAACGATTGACTTAGTCAATTATTTAATATTAACTCACAAGTTATTATACTGGGCAACAGTTAAAAGCTTTTAAAAGTTTGGAAGCTTATAAATATTACGAAGCAAGTATATTTCAAAACATTGGGTAAAAAAAAAACGAAAATGGAAAATTTATAGTTGTTGCACAGGTAAATAAATTCTATTTGTATAACATTTTTATAAAAGTTTTCAACGAGGTATTATTGCAGGTTAAACACTCTCATAGATTTAATGAGAAGAATTTGAAAGTGTGGGTGATTATTTTAGAAGATGGTGCTATATCTTGTACATTGTTCTTGTGTTGCTGGTTTAGGAGAAGTATGTAGTCATGTAGCTACTGTACTATTTGCATTGAACTTCAGAAAATTAAAAACTGACGAATCATGTACAGACGTACTTGCTAAATGGCCTGAGCAGCAATGACTAAAATCAGTGAATTAGTTAATTAATTGATAGTTCCTCAGTTCTACTTAGAATAAGGTGTGGAAATCTGTCACAAAATAAAACAAAACACCAAGACATTTTTAATTATTTATTTAAAAGTCTGCAAATTAATATTTTATTAAATAAAAATTATTTAACATTTTTTTTTCTTTCCCATATTAATTCAAACCATATGCAATAAGAACAGAACAGCATATTATTAGACAAAATAGAGCTAGAACTTGTTATTTACATGCAACACAATTAAAAGATAGTGGGACAGAAATAATTAGAAAACAGACATAAATGACATAAAACAAATATTTGTATATACACAAATAGAATGTACAGAAAAAAAATACATTACATATACTAACTAAATTGTAGTAAAATTAACTAAACAAATTCCTTATTTTTCAGTCTACTAATATAAGTTTATAGACGTCATAGTTAGGTACCTATTTGTTTTAGATAGGAAGAAAATAATTTTAGTCCAATTTTGTATGTAGTGTACGTAAGGGAATTGTTATAGATGTCAACAATGTTGTTATTAAAGTTTTATGTTTATAATTAATGTAGATAACACTTGCGTTAGCAATGACTTTATTTCCTGCACATCTCCCATTTTGTATTCGGAATTATTACCTATCCTTAATATCGCCTGACACCGAAAGGTAAAAAGGCTTTGGATTAAGTAAGTTTATAATAAAGTCAGTTTAGCTCAACATTGTTATTTTTATGTAACTGTGATGTCTGGTAAACACACTCATGCTAGTGCTATGTATGTGTAATCATTTATGGATATCTGCATACAACACACATTACATACATAAGAATCATGCATTCATTCACACATAGTTGGGTAAATAAGAGCGTAAATAATAGTAATAGCAACTTAGCTGACTCATTCCACTCTCTTATCAGAATTCCTACTACTACTAAGCGTACATTCTTCATACACCGAATTATTCCTTAATAGTAATGAGTAACATGCACTGTATTCATATCACGCAAAAAACTCCATGAGATGTACTTTGTTGTGGTATTAATTCCACTCTTTGTCGATACCTATCATGTCAGGCAGTCGGGCCCTTGCATCTGGTTTTTTCACATGTATTCCGAAATTATATCCCAAATTTTGGCAAGGAATCCAATCAGAATCATTTTCACTATTAAATTCAGCTGGTTTTTCTTAGAAAGTATTTTAATAAAAGTAATATAAACATTAACTTTGTAAACATAGTACCTGAAATAAAATGCTTTGAACAAATTCTTCCATTTTTAAGAAATGTTTCGCTTAAAGGTCCTCTCTTCAGAGTATGTATCCATTTTTCCCGGCATTTACTACTTAATTTTTCTATAATTCCACTACGATTTCTTATAATGGCTGCAAATCTAAAAAATGACAATTAGTCTCTTTCTGCTCTACTACCACAACAGAGCAAAATGAAGGCATTTTCTCGAACTAAAACAATACAAATACATTATTT
>CAUJCB010000416.1:7500-147500 GCA_963082715.1 Harpalus rubripes
GAATTCCAGAAGTTTTCCTTTACCCATCAAATTTCCAGTCAAGAAGATCTACGATCATTTAAAAATAAATTTATTAAAATCGGCTTTCATTTAAAAAAATGTAATTTTGTGTTATATCTCAAAAATTATAAAGAAATTAAATTTCATCAAGTTAAATTGGCATAGTGTTCTGGAAATATAAGATCTTTTGCTATAAATTTTCTGTATGGAATTTGCATAAAATACATGCAACTGCTGGAAGGTAAAGTACAAGAAATATAATCTTTAGCGAGGAACTTTCTGTATGAAATTTGTACAAAATACATAGAACTGACGGAAGGTAATGTGCTGGCTACATCAAATTTTTATAAGCTGTATCTAGCCTCCAGGCGCCGATATTCGCATTAATCCCGATTATGTAATGTCTTCACATAACAGTATGTTAATGTTCACATAAATAATAAAATATGAAGTGTTTCATTTAAAAAAATTATAGTACAATGCCATAACCAAAACCATATTTAATGCTCTGATAATCTGACGAATGTATGTAGATCAGTAGATCCCTCTATTATTACTTGATTAAAACCAAAAGGTGGTTGAATACAACAAAAAATGCTTAACTACAATAGAGAATAGTATGTTCCTATTCTATTCCGGAAATAATTACATACATTGTGACGTAAATTTTTTCTAAAAGATTTCCTTAATCACGAATACTCCACATGGGTGTTCTGTTGGGAGGCCGCAAGCTGTTAAACATTGGAGACGTGCAGGGTTGAAAATTACAGGAATGGTTATAAAAGGATAAGGGCGCCACGTAATCTTTCTCCGGAAATTTACAAAAAGGACGGTACTAAACAAAATACTAATAGATCTTACCTACCGTAATGTTGTTGCCTATAAACGAAGAATTAATTGTAAAACAGAATTTAAAAACAGCAAGTTAATACGTGCTGAAGGCACGACACGAAATGTAATAAAACAATATAAAATTGAAAATAATGAAATTTCAAATAAAATATATTTTAATTTTGCAACATATTGTTACACCCTGAGCTCATAACTCATCTTCGACTACCAACAATACATCTATAACAATTCGAATTGGTACCAGTTCACACGTAGGCAAAACATACCAGTTGACGTGGTAGACGTCACAGAATTACAAGTTGCAACAATCGGCAACAATGCAATAAAGTAACATGATCAGAAAAATAAACTAATACACATAATATTTCTTAACGACAATTAAATATACCGAGCTGAAGGCTTCAAATGTATACATTAACTATACATGACGCTATACAAAATTGCAATAAATTCAAAATGCGTACAACAATGAAACACAAATCTTTTTTAACAAAACTACAATAATGAAGCATCAAAATAAAATCCTAGAGTCCTCACTCTAGCGACAGTCCTCCACGGCAACACTTAAATTTAAAACGTGGACTCCAGTTCTTCCTTGCTACAATAACACAAAACGGAAGATCGATGTTAACAAAAGGTAATGTACTTAGCTCATGTGGCGTGTGCAGGGCGGAAAAGGGCTATGGAGTCTGGCGATGTCGACTGATACAACTCAAGCTGGCTGATGTCCCAACAACGAAGATGTGATTACCAGAACGAAAACATTATACCCGTGAATCCACACGGCGCATCACCAAAAAACCCAACACTGGACACTCAAAAAGGCACCTCGAAGCTATAAAAATCCGAGCACTCTACTTTTACATTGATACGAAAACTACACTAAAATTCACGTCGAACAACCGTCATGAGCCACAAATACGATGGCCTGAGAAATAAGTGCACTCACACAACGTCAGGAACTAAAGCCCACGAGATCTGAAACTCTTTCACGGAACTCAAATATGGTCGCCGGAAGCAGACAGAACCGCAGTAAAACAAAACAAATAACATGAAGAAGAAATAATAGATTAAAAAAGAAATAAGCTTAAAAACGAAGCCGCGCGACACTGATATACTAACTAAATTTTTTAAGTTTGTTTAAAATCGTAAACTCATCGCATAGTCGACACAGAAGAAGCACTAAATAAAATAGAAATAGGGCGAAAGTAACCAAGATAGCAATACAGGTAAGTTACTAAATAGACCATTCCAGATCACGTGACTTTTCATGTCGGCCATGTTTGTTGAGGGGCATACAAACAGCAGTTTTATATTGTAGAAAGTAGTGTTATTGCAATTCAAGTAAATTTTACGTATACATCAGGTAAGTTCAACATACATACGAATAAGTAGACCATAATCCTGTTTTAAATAATGTATTTGTATTGTTTTAGTTCGAGAAAATGCCTTCATTTTGCTCTGTTGTGGTAGTAGAGCAGAAAGAGACTAATTGTCATTTTTTAGATTTGCAGCCATTATAAGAAATCGTAGTGGAATTATAGAAAAATTAAGTAGTAAATGCCGGGAAAAATGGATACATACTCTGAAGAGAGGACCTTTAAGCGAAACATTTCTTAAAAATGGAAGAATTTGTTCAAAGCATTTTATTTTAGGTACTATGTTTACAAAGTTAATGTTTGTATTACTTTTATTAAAATACTTTCTAAGAAAAACCAGCTGAATTTAATAGTGAAAATGATTCTGATTGGATTCCTTGCCAAAATTTGGGATATAATTTCGGAATACATGTGAAAAAACCAGATGCAAGGGCCCGACTGCCTGACATGATAGGTATCGACAAAGAGTGGAATTAATACCACAACAAAGTACATCTCATGGAGTTTTTTGCGTGATATGAATACAGTGCATGTTACTCATTACTATTAAGGAATAATTTGGTGTATGAAGAATGTACGCTTAGTAGTAGTAGGAATTCTTATAAGAGAGTGGAATGAGTCAGCTAAGTTGCTATTACTATTATTTACGCTCTTATTTACCCAACTATGTATGAATGAATGCATGATTCTTATGTATGTAATGTGTGTTGTATGCAGATATCCATAAATGATTACACATACATAGCACTAGCATGAGTGTGTTTACCAGACATCACAGTTACATAAAAATAACAATGTTGAGCTAAACTGACTTTATTATAAACTTACTTAATCCAAAGCCTTTTTACCTTTCGGTGTCAGGCGATATTAAGGATAGGTAATAATTCCGAATACAAAATGGGAGATGTGCAGGAAATAAAGTCATTGCTAACGCAAGTGTTATCCACATTAATTATAAACATAAAACTTTAATAACAACATTGTTGACATCTATAACAATTCCCTTGCGTACACTACATACAAAATTGGACTAAAATTATTTTCTTCCTATCTAAAACAAATAGGTACCTAACTATGACGTCTATAAACTTATATTAGTAGACTGAAAAATAAGGAATTTGTTTAGTTAATTTTACTACAATTTAGTTGGTATATGTAATGAATTTTTTTCTGTACATTCTATTTGTGTATATACAAATATTTGTTTTATGTCATTTATGTCTGTTTTCTAATTATTTCTGTCGCACTATCTTTTAATTGTGTTGCATGTAAATAACAAGTTTTAGCTCTATTTTGTCTAATAATATGCTGTTCTGTTCTTATTGCATATGGTTTGAAGTAATATGGGAAAGAAAAAAAAATCTTAAATAAGTTTTATTTAATAAAATATTAATTTGCAGACTTTTAAATAAATAATTAAAAATGTCTTGGTGTTTTGTTTTATTTTGTGACAGATTTCCACACCTTATTCTAAGTAGAACTGAGGAACTATCAATTAATTAACTAATTCACTGATTTTAGTCATTGCTGTTCAGGCCATTTAGCAAGTACGTCTGTACATGATTCGTCAGTTTTTAATTTTCTGAAGTTCAATGCAAATAGTACAGTAGCTACATGACTACATACTTCTCCTAAACCAGCAACACAAGAACAATGTACAAGATATAGCACCATCTTCTAAAATAATCACCCACACTTTCAAATTCTTCTCATTAAATCTATGAGAGTGTTTAACCTGCAATAATACCTCGTTGAAAACTTTTATAAAAATGTTATACAAATAGAATTTATTTACCTGTGCAACAACTATAAATTTTCCATTTTCGTTTTTTTTTTTACCCAATGTTTTGAAATATACTTGCTTCGTAATATTTATAAGCTTCCAAATTTTTAAAAGCTTTTAACTGTTGCCCAGTATAATAACTTGTGAGTTAATATTAAATAATTGACTAAGTCAATCGTTTCAATATTTGGAAAATTAGAGAAATTGAAATCCTTCAAAGAGTAAGGATCACAGTTATTTATAAGATATTTTTTTGTCATAACGTTCTTTAACATCACCACTCAGATTACAAAAATCACTTTTTACATCTATAATTAAGATATATAAGCAAATATATGTCACAATTAAGATTAAAAACACAAAATATCAACAGCCCAACATTTTCAAACGAGTTATTAAACGCGAATGACAGCTTTGTATGCCCCTCAACAAACATGGCGACGATTCTGTGACGTCATTCTGGAATGGTCTATAGAAGTGAAACATATTTTACATGATAGTACACAATGTAGGATCAAATGAAACAATAAACACAAATGAAATGAAGCTGTAGAGAAGATTTATTGGACAAAACACTAACTAATGAAGGTATAACAATTGGAAAACAAGAGATGTAAAGGATTGACAGAATAATATTTTATCGTAGTATAGGTACTAGCCTAACCTCGGCTTCGCCGAGTTTACCCTAGGGCTCCGCCGATAGTGTTTTATAATAGTTTATACGTACATCCAATCTGTCTACGCACAATTTAAAACCAAAGTGCTAACGCCAACAGTCTTGTCAGATACCCAAGTTCCCCCTTCTATCAAACGAATTAACTTTATGCATAAAACAAATGCCAATGAACGTGTCAGAAATTTTTACACATGTATCTAACAGTCCTTAATTAGACCTCTTATTTGATACCAAACACGGCATATTTCTAACATCTTTATGCACAAAACAAAAGCCGACTGAGATGTCTAATTGTTAACACTTCCATATCAGCAGACAAAATTTCAGTTGATCCCAATCACGACAGGGTTCAGACAAGTCTATGCGAAAAACAAAACCCAATCGAGTTGATGTCTAAATTTTGGAAGTTCTATAATTTAGCCAGACAGAAAACTTTTCATTTAATACCGACCAAAATATATTTCTGACAAACTACAAGAAATGTTTTGTCAAGGGCTATCATGGAGAAATGTCAAAAATACGACAGCTCAGTCGGCTACCGTTTTCTTGCAAAAAGTTGTCAATAATATTTCAGAAGTATAATCAAAAAATGCAGTTAAATATAATTTTTCGACATACCTACATACCAGGTGGCACTCCAAATCCGTTACATGGGCATTTAACATGGGAAAACTGTTTTTCCTTGCGCGTTGCTTTCCAAATTATTTAAAAAAAATACTTCTAATAAAAGTGTAGATCATGAAATTCTGCATTTGAATCATGAAAAAAATTAATTGTGCATGCTTTGTAACGGCAGAAATTGCAAACGAAAATATCGAAAATCACCTCAAAAATAGTGATAGCCATAAAATTAAAACAAACAGCATAACAAATGTAATTTTTTTACGTTATTGAAAAAGTCTCAATATTTGACATTTAAATCATCAATCATTTGTTTGTCGCTTTGTTTTAATAGAACATTTCAGAAATTTATAGCGCATGTGCCAAGTGTTAGACTGCGACAAAAAGTT
This sequence comes from Harpalus rubripes, assembly GCA_963082715.1. Classification (NCBI taxonomy): domain Eukaryota; kingdom Metazoa; phylum Arthropoda; class Insecta; order Coleoptera; family Carabidae; genus Harpalus; species Harpalus rubripes. Next base: position 13,201 of record CAUJCB010000416.1, read on the forward strand.
AGTGCCGATTGCCGTATACCCGTCCTTGTTTATATGACAGTTCTGTCAATTTTACAGTTTTGTTTTTGTTTTGTTGGTTTCGTTTTTCAAATAATTATGACGGGTACTAAATTTCTGGGCCACAAAATATTGCCATTTGAAATATTTTGTCTGGTTTAGAAAATAAAAAGTTAGGTTAGGTATAATAATGCAATTTTTATAATTTATTGATGAATGGACTTCATTTTTTCACATAGTAAAATAACTTTTTATTTGTAAAATAAGAATTGGAATCATATCTTATACTCAAATTCATATTAACAACTTCTGTGTAGTTCTAAAATTTAAAATAGAATACCGGGGTCGCGTATATATTTGAAATACCACCATTTAAGAGGCATATTTACCCCTGTGCTGAAATATGAAGCGAAAACTCAAATAAATTGTTCCTCTACTAGAACTATTAACATTTTAAAAAATTCAACACAACACAAACTTACTTGCAATATTAACCTGTATTTTAAAAAAATAATTATTGAAATTTATTAGTATTTGACTTTGATTTTATGGGAAATTCGAGAAATTCTGTTTTGCCTATAAAATCAAAGTCAAATATTAATAGATTTCAATAATTATTTTTTTTAAATGTAGGTTAATATCGCAAGTAGGTTTGGGTTGTGTTGAATTTTTTAAAATGTTGATAGTTCTAGTCCAGGAACAATTTATTTGAATTTTCGCTTTATATTTCAGCACAGGGGTAAATATGCCCTAACTTTTTAGTTCAAAAAGTTGTCGCTCAAATTTCTGAAATGGTCTATTCCATGGCTAGTGCTATTAAACTAAAATTTTCATATTTAATTTCTAGAGTTACTAAACATACGAAATGGATTTTGTTTATTAATATGAAAGTAGAATTTTATTGATTGGTAGGTACTGATAAAAACATATAATGAAACGAAAAAATGCTGCGCGTTTTATGCGAGCAAACAGGACAAAATGTCTTAATTACAGGATAAATACAGTGTGTTCAAAAAAAATTCCTAACTCGGAGTAGGCTATGTACAAAGAGACGTATGTCAATTATTTAAGCGTCAATTTGACTTAAAATATTGTCAAAAGTGTTTTGCAAAGAAATCAAGGCTTTTCAAATCAGAAAACGGCGAATGTCGATAAACTGTAGCCTTTGACAACTTGACTTTTGAATTGAATATTGATCAAACACACGTTTCTCTGTTCATAGCCTACTCCGAGTTAGGATTTTTTTTGAACACACTATAAACATAATATTAATAACACGTCTATGAGTACACAATACTAAATTTAAAGGTAAAAATAAATAAAAAAAAAACTCAAAAATATGATATTTTAATTCTAAAGTAAACAATTAGTTACAAACTGTAGAAAAGTAAATCGTTACATTACATTAATAAAGTTTGGATTGTTATTAAAGGGGGAAAATGCAAGACTCATAGGTATACAAGATTACTTTTGTGGCTTATGCTGTATGATTATGGCCCAGTTGCATAAAACATTGTTAACTTTAATCACATTGTTAACTTTGACAAGACTTCTTTTCCATTGTATTTTTGATACGTATCCACGGTTACATTGTGCATATGATCAGCTAACAACGTTTTATGGCCCTATGTAATTTTAAAGATTTTTTTATTAATTGGCAATGAAAGAATTTTAAAATAGATAATTCTAAACGTAATATAAGAAAATGAAATGCAGATTAAAATCTGTACCGTTTTAAGATAGATATTGAATTATGGTGCACTCTCCACGCCAGCAATGAGTGCCCGTGAGGTGACGCCTGGTAAACGCACGCACGGTACAAATATGTCATCATCATTACCGATATCTGCGTACAAAGCAGATTGGCACACCCAGCAATGGGTAATATGCCGTGATGATATATTTATTTATTTATTTATTGAATTATGTTTAATCTGAAATAATTTTAAACGTAATGTAAGAAAATGAATTGCAAAAAAGAACAGATTAAAACATACCATCTAAAATTATTGAATTGTCTTGTTTCAAACATTAAGGCATGATTTTCCTGTAGGATTTTTGGTGTATCCAATGAGTAACACATTTCTGGCTGGATTCGATGAAGAACAACTAACTAACGCGTATGTCTTTCTCAGCCTGACATTTTGTTAAATCTATTTACAAAATAAAATATATAAATAAACATGACTTAAAATCATTACATATACTTCGTTCTACGATGTCTTCCGATGCCATTTCTCCACTGCTCTCTATCTTGCCATATATCTTCATTTAATTCCCCCTCTCTCTCTCTCTCTACCCCTATTCCTTCTTGGACTCCTGCTACTTCTTCTAGGTCTCTTTTATTTTTGCCGGTAGGTGTCCACTGTAGTATTTGTTTAGGAAGCCTCTCATTACGCATTCGCTGTATGTATGTTTATTTCTAGACCTCAGCTACGGTATTCTTCTATAAATTTTCGTATCATGTATTCACTATCGTTGTAGCCTTGTGCAATAAGTATTTGATCATCTGCAAAGCATAAAGTGTAAATTGTTTGAACTTCCAAGGGTAAACCCATATTTTTGCAATTCTTCTTCCACGTTTGCAGTGCTTTTTTTATATATACCTACCTACATTCTTTTCTTCAATTTCACATAGTTAAATATTTTTAGTATTGAAAAGAATAACCGGTACGACATACATAATTTTTTGTCATTAACATATCAAATATGACAAACGACAATGTTTGTTTTTAATTTTGTTTGTGTACTCTTCGACCGATTCCTGCCCTGCTTATCCTTTTCGTCGTGTTTCCTTATTCATTTTCCAAAATTCTATTAAAAAAATAAAATATATAATAAATTAACATAAAACATGGCTTAAAATCATTACATATACCTACCTCGTTAAATTCATCATCTTTTCTTCAATGTTACATATTATTGAAACATTTCTTTGCATTTAAAAGGATGAAAACCGATAATTTGTAATCATTGACATTGACATTCCAAATGACATAACAGCGTTTATCTTTTTAAAATTTTCAAGGAAAACTGTGATCACACACTTGTGTACGAACTTCACATTAATCTAGTTAGGAATATTTGTTTTTTACCTAGTTACTTATGACATATTTGGTAACACTTTCCAAGTGCATATGAACCGTCAAAATTTATAATTTTTAATTATAATGTTTTAGGCCTTTTTTACCTGTGCAGATATAATTGCCCATTCTCATAAATTATGATTATGAAATAAACTTCTTTCAAATTGCCCTCATTTCATAAATATTTCTATTTAAAGGTTCAAAATGACATGTCAAACATGGCGTTCTTCGTCTTAAATTTTTCCATGTTTTCTTCGATCCATTGTTTCACTTATCCAATTTTCAACATTTATGAATTTTTTACACGAAAACTATGCTTCCTACAGATATTTAACCTATTACGAGGGCACTCGAGACAATCATTTCCTACAACTTGGTTCAAATTTCATAAAAATCGCTCGCACCATTCAGGCTGTAGAGGTATTCAAAGCTTTGGCGATCGTCGTGATTAAAGAATATAACTATAGATAGTGAATCTAATCGTTTAGTATATAAGACTAGCGAAAACTCGGCTACGCCGAGCTTCCCCTAGGGCTCCGCCGATAGTGTTTCATAATAGTCTATAGGTAGATCTAACCCATCTAGGCACACTTTAAACCCAAAGTGCTGACGCTAATTGTCTTTTAAATTGTTTGAATACTGTCCTTACCACTAAAACTGCCCACACAACATGCCCACTCAAACAGTCCACGCAACATGCCCACCCAAACTGCCCACGCAACATGTCCACTCAAACTGTCCATGCAACCGACCCACTTAAACTGCCCACGCAGCATGCCCACCCAAACTGCCAACGGAAAAGGTTCACCCAAACTGCTTACGCAACATGCCCACCCAAACTACCCACGCAACATGCTCACTCATATTGTCTATGCAACATGTTCACCCAAACTGCCGACGCAACATGCCCGCCCAAACTGCCCACGCAACCTGCCCACCCAAACTGCCCACGCAACATGCTCACCCAAACTGTCCACGCAACTGGCCCACCCAAACTGCCCACGCAATATGCCCATCCAGAGTGCCCACTCAACATGCCCACCCAACTTGCCCATGCAACATACACCACCTCTAATAACCTGTCAACCCAAAAACATTTATTTTTTAAATGTTTTAATTAAGGGATGACTAACTTGCTGGAATATCGGGAAATATCCCGGTTTGCTTTTTTTTTTTGAAAGCAATCCAGTGAATTTTTACACAGCTGCTAGAAGAATTTGGAAACATGTTATTCACAGTTCTTAATTTAGTTGGAAAAACTTGTTTTTTATGTTAACTTACCTTTGCCCAATGAGTTATCATTATACATAGATATTTAAAATGACATATATGATATAAATAAAATTACATTTATAAGTACTGGTATAAATTGATGACGTTAATTTAAAATAGATTTATAATTAGTTGTATTTAGTGCATCTTTGACGGTTCCTAGTATTTTGTGTTTCCGTCTTTCATACCTCTATTTGATGCAGTGTATTTGCTGTTGTTCTATGGTCATTTAAACGTTACATCTATCACAGATTGGCGGGCCAGATTTATCAAAAAGATATTTGTGAGTCATTTTTGTGTGACCTATTTTCATTCTCGTAAATATAACTTGTTCTTTTCGAGTACAGTTTTTATTTCGTCTTTTTATCTTAATATTCTCTTGGATTTTTTGGAGATTGTTTGTTATTTGGTTCTTCCAGTGATTGTTCCAATCATTAAATATTTTATGTTTGATAATGGCTTTGGCATCATTAGTTTTGATAGATCGGATCGTTCTGAGGGAATCAGAGCATATGGTGCATGATATGTTATTGTTTGAAGTTTTTAATATGTTTACGAGACAGTTCTATATTCCATATATTTCGGTTATAAATATTTTGGTTTCGGTAGGTAAATGGGACTTCTGCATTTGGTCCTGAGCTACGAATGCTCTACCCACTTTGTTATTTATTTTTGAGGCGTCTGTATATATGAATTGGTTGTCGTTATGGTCTTTTTTGATTATTCTAAAGTGATTTTTGATTATTGAATGTTTTTTTTTCTTTTTTTGTATTGACTGAGATCTAAATTTATGTTAGGTATTTCAATAGACCATGGGCGGTATTTTGGGTAGAGTATGTTTGTGAATATCAGGTATGCTGTGGTTAATAGAGTTGAGCATTTGGAGGATATGGTTTTGGTAAACTGAATGGTTTTGTATAGAGGCGTTTTTTGGCGATACATTGGTTTGAAATTATTTCATAGTGTTTCAAAACATATTTTAGCGACGCAACGGTGACGTCAGAGACGAAATAGGTTGAAATAGTTTCGTATGTTTTCAAACCGATCCGCTGGGCTGGTTTAAAACAGTTTCGAATTATTTCGTAGTAGAGGGGGTAAACGTCAAAAACACGGAACATCGTAACAGTTTCTAAATCATTACTTATTAAATAAAAAATCTGATGTGGCCAGCACATAACCTCTCGCCAGATATTTTACCTGGTTGTACGGATAAAACAAAAAATATTTTTAAATACAAATACATATATTCATGTTTCACTACAAAATAATTGTCACATATATTTGCAAAATCTTTGGGATATTTTAATATAAATTATGTAGGTTACTAAGTACAGTTTACCATATCTAAATTTTAGGGAGGTGCCACCGATTTTCTCTTCATATTCTTCTATTAAAAACATTAATTTTTGAGTGGTCTCTTTTTTGCTTCTTATAACTTTAATTTATTATTATATTATTAATTAATTTATTTACATTTTCTTTATATTCAATATCCTGAAATTTTCATTTTCTACTTTCCTTTTCTCTTTCTTTATATTCGTCATTTTTTCGAAAATTCCTTTTATATTCTTTTTTACGTATATTCTTTGGCGTTGTTGACAATTTTTTTATTTTCATAATGATGTACAAATATTTTTGAGAGTGGCATACAAATGACAGTGACATGTGTCAATTACAAACATTTGAATTTCTTGTCTTGAAGTAGTCTGGTCTGACATTTATTACATTAAATTATTTTATATGCATTCTTTATCTCTAAATCTATATAAGATATAATAATGAATTTATATTTATCGAATAAAGAATTTAACGTTCTTTAATATAAGTATTTACATAAATTTTCGATAAATAATATTTAGATGATTTTTTCTTATAACTACTACTTCCGGTTGTTCAATTGTTACCAAAACTTAATCAACCCTTCTCATTATTATTAGTTTTGGGGAATCCGTAGTTAAAAATGTCTTAAGTCTTATAGTATTTGAGAAGTCGTGGATCCAACATCCACACATTCACACACACACACACTCACACACAAACACACACATCCACACACACACACACACACACACACACACACACACACACACACACACACACACACACACACACAAACACACGGACATCATCTTAAAAATGTTATAATCGGATTCTAGGGACCTTAAAACGTGCTTATTCACTAAAATCTGGATACTCGATTTTTGCATGAATTCAATACCTCTCTTAGCGAGAAGTAAAAATTAATAATTCTGGGTTATCCATTATTACCTGTGAAATAAAACGTTTGTACGTGTATCAATAAATATTAAAATACATATATTTTATCTGTTAGAAAATAACAATAGAGTGCGGCCAAGGAATCGGTTTTCAATCACTGTTTTGAATAGTTTTTATGTACACCACAAATTCAAACTCACTCAAACGCCTAATTTACATTTGTCAGATTTAAATGTATACTTCATTAGTTCAAAACACAGTATTTTAGCGATCCCCACATTTAAGACGTCATGTACGAAATAGTTTTGAAAACGTTACGAAACTGATTCAACGCCAAAAAACGCTTAAGATGTTTTTGGGGACAGAGGATTAAAGATATGGTTGAAACATGGGTCATTTGGTTGGCTTGCTATTTTGGCAATACCTATATGTCAGATTTCGAACGTCGCTCGCTAAGTTCACTGTTTTCTTGTTTGTTTATTAATTGAAAACTGATAGATTTAAATCTGCAGTAGATTTCAAAGTTACAATATCAGAGTCCAGATGATTTTTATACCAAAATATAGTATTTTTTTAACAAACGGCTAAGCGGAAAACTAATATACAATTTTTATTTCATTAATATTTATTCCGTTTACAAATTTGCACCCTTTATCCAATCCGTTAAGAATTTGTCTCAAATATAATTCAATCATTCCCCTGTGTCTTCGTCTAAACAGATTTGGAATATCTTTCATCATTTTTCAATTATGTATTTTTAACCACCCCTGTCAAAGTAACAGTTGATATATTTGTTAGTCAATACAGATATTTGATTTTCAATGTTAGCCTTGTTTTTAAAAAAACATAATTTCAAAATGGGGAAAGTATAACTAAAAAAAAAGTTGAAGCTACCAAATTTTGAATATATAGATAATTCAACCCATGTTTTTAAACCCCCGCGTGAAGTGATTTTAATCCGATATTTAACCACTTTTATACCGGAAATATACAAATCAACCCTCTAAAATTATTTTTTGTAAGAATAAACACTCTATTTGCAACAGAAATCGTGAGATTGGATTACATGCATTTTGGGGGCCCATAACTCCTGAACTGTTTGAAATATCTTCAAATTAACATCAAAATGGTGATGTATGTGGTTGAAATTTGAATGAGCTTTTATATTATTGTAATCAACACATGATTTTGTATAAATGCTGTGTTGTGATTATAATGTTATAAAGCATTGTTGTAATCAAGACATTTTAAAGATAAATATGTAAAGTGCATTGTTGTTGAACCACAACATTTTAAAGGAAACATTTTAATTGTTGTTAACCCCACGAATTATTTAAATATTGCATTGCTATTCAATAAGTTATTCAGTGATCACTTACCTGTGTTATATAATCTTTGTAAGTAAGTCCAATAGATTATCACGTGTTTTTTGTGTCCAGACTTAAGTTACCTGGCACCTGGCTGATTAAAAATAGAATATTAAACTCCCTCATAGTTAAATTTACAGATATTTTAACTTAAAATCAAAATTCTACATATATTGTTTACTCTATTTTATTAACTTTTATTATTTACAGCAGAGAATATAATAATAATGAAATAGTCATAAAAATTGTTTTTTATTGTAAATTACGTCGGACACGGTTAAAATATATCATTTACGACTTCAAAAATGTATTCCAGGTACAGTATTTATCTTCTATACTAATTTTTATTAACATCTATAGTTTGGTGCACGATATATTAAAACATTACATTCGCCGCAAGTCCTTTTCTACAATTTTACATAATATTTAAAAAATTTTAGCATTGAAAAGAACAACCGATACGACATGCATGATTTGTCATTAACATATCAAATGTGACAGATATCTGCCTTTCTGATCCTTTTCGACGTGTTTCCTTATACATTTTCCAAAATTCTATTTACAAAATAAAATATGTAACATAATAATAAACATTGCTTAAAATCATTACTATTATGTCTTGTACAACATAAAATTAAACAGGAATACACAGAATATAATATTATTTATATTTTAATAAATAACAGACAATTGGATTATTTTAGAATATTACTAGCGAAAACTCGGCTACGCCGAGCTTCCCCTAGGGCTCCGCCGATAGTGTTTTATAATAGTCTTTACGTACATCCAGTCTGTCTGCACATACTTTAAACCCAAATTGCAAACGGTTACAGTCTTATCAAAGGTTTAACTCCTCTCCTGCTCACTCAATCTGCCCACGAATTTGCTCACCCAAACTGCCCTAACCAAATTGCCCTTAAAGGGGGAGCTCCCATTTGATACCACACACGACATATTTCCGACAGCTTTTTGCAAAAAAAACAAAAGACGATCGAGTTGTCAAATATCTGCATTAGAGCCCTTAAGAAAACTTTTCATTTGATACCATACACGACATATGTCGGACAATATTTTGCAAAAAACAAAAGACGATCGAGTTGTCAAATTTTTGACTTTTTTCCATAGCAGCTCGTGAGAAAACTTTTCATTTGTTACCAAGCACGACATATATCTTACAACTTTTTGCAAAAAACAAAAGACGATCGCGTTGCCAAAATTTATCATTTCTGCACGGCAGCTCTTTAAAAAACAAATCATTTGATAACAAACACGACATATATCTGACTACGTTTTGCGAAAAACAAAAGACAATCAAGTAATCATATTTTTCTCATTTCTGCTTATTAGTTCTTGAGAAAACATTTTATGTGATACCAAACACGACATATTTCATACTAGTTATTGCAAAAGAACAAATGAATATCGAGTTGTCAAATATCTGACATTTCTACATAGCAGCTCTTAAGAAAACATTTCATTTGATACCAAATTCGACAAATTTCTGACTACTTTTTGCAAAAGATAAAAGACAATCAAGTAATCATATTTTTCTCATTTCTGCATATCAGCTCTTGGGAAAATATATTATTTGATACCAAATACGGCTTATTTCTGACAACTTTTTTGCGAAAAAAAAGACGATCGAGTTGTCACAATTTTGACAATTTTGCATGGCAGCTCTTGAGAAAACATTTCATCTGATACCGAACACGTCATATTTCTGACAAAATTTGCAAAAGACAAAAGCCAATCAGGTTATAAATTTTTTGACATTTCTGCATGGCAACACCCGAGAATACTTTTCATTTCATACGACACACGACATATTCTGACAACTTAAAGATAAAAACAAAAGACGATTGTGTTGTCATATTTTTCACATTTCTGCATGACAGCTCTTGAGAAAACATTTGATTTGATACCAAACACGATATATTTCTGACAACTTTATGAAAAAAACAAAAGACGATCGTGTTGTCATATTTTTAACATTTCTGCATGGCAACACCCGAAAATACATTTCATTTCATACCACACACGTCATATTTCTGACAACTTAAAGACAAAACAAAACACGATTGTGTTGTCATATTTTTAACATTTCTGCATCACAGCTCTTGAGAAAACATTTCATTTGATACCAAACACTACATATTTCTGAGAAGATTTTGCAATAAACAAAAGATGAACGAGTTGTCATATTTTTGACATTTCTGCATGACAGCTGTTGAGCAAACATTTTATTTCATACCAAACATTACATATTTCTGACTTTTTCACTCATAAATATATAAACCAATCCAAATTCAGGATTCTACCTAGTTACCAAATTTCGTTTCGACAAAACAGCGTCAAAGAAGTTTTTTCGCACCCTTTAAGCCAATAAGATGTCGTATTTTTACAAGTGAGTTTTGATAAGTGAATTTTTTTGTCGTTTTAGAAACATAATGTTTACATACCTGTCAAAGTCTGTATATTTTCAGTGTTATCAGTTTTTATTAAAAACGAGTCGATTTGGACATGAATCTATTTAAAATGTTGGAAAAGCAAACTGAAACCTAATACCTCTAAACACAATAAATATTCACAAGATTTTTGTCAAGAAAAAAATTATATAAATAATTACCTGATTTTTATTTTGGAAATAGTCATCCGAATACCAATCGTGGTTAAATTTTAACCTGGAAAAATTTTCCGATTGCTTTACTCAAGCCTGTTGCCAATTTATTTCGTGACATTGATAAAAAATTACTCGTTTGACAACTCAGAATTTTTTTGTCAATGCCACTCAATAAATTGCTAGGCAACCGGCTCTCGTAACAATCTGAAAATTTTTCCGGCAAAAATTTACCACTTATGATATTATATATGACAATTTTCTGCAAAAAACAAAAGACGATCGAGTTGTCATATTTTTGACATTTTTGTATGACAGCTTTAGAAAAAACATTTCATTTGATACACATGTTTCTGACAACTTTATAAAAAAACAAAAGACGGTCGAGTTGTTAAATTTTTGTCATTTTTGCATGACACCTCTTGAGAATTTTTTTCATTTGATACCGAGCACAACACATTTCTGACAACTTTTTGCAATAAACACAATCTGATCGAGTTGTCAAATTTTTAACTTTTGTGCATAGCAGCTCATGTTACAACATTTTAATAGATACCAAACACGACATATTTCTGACAACTTTGTGCATATAACAAAAGATAATCGAGTTGTCAAATTTTTGACATTTCTGTATAGCAGCTCTTGAGCAAATATTTCATTTGATACCTAACACGACTGACTTTTCCCAAAAAACGAAAGACCGCGTTGTCAAATTTTTGACAAAACACTCTATTTGCAACAGAAATCGTGAGATTGAATCATTTTTAATCTCACATTTTTAGCCGAAACTAATTAAGAGTACATGCATTTGGGGACCCCATAACTCCTGAACTGTTTAAAATATCTTCAAATAAACACAAAAATGGTGATGTTTGGGGTTGAAATATGAATGAGCACCTATATAATGAACCTTTTCAATTTAAAGAGATAGAAGATATGCGCAATGGGGATCTGCGCATAGTAAGAACAACAGAGATCTATGACATGTGTTTCGAAAAAATTTAGACGTAAAATGTGAGAATGTCTCAGATAACTTGAAAAAATCTTATCGAAATAAGTTACAAAAGCTTTTATTGAAGTTAAAATGTCTAACGATGCAAATTGTCACTGAGAATACCGGTATTTTAATGACTGCAATATTTTTGACGTTTCGTTGGACAGCCCAATTGGCAGTTGTTCGCGCCATTTTCTTACTATTTGCAGCGATAGAAAGAGATTGCCGTTGGATTGAAAAGGTCCATTGTTGTCATCAGCATATATTTTTGTACAAATGCTGTGTTGTGATTATAATTTTATAATGCATTGTTGTAATAAAGACATTTTACATGATACATATTTAAAGTACATTGCTTATGAACCACAACATTTTAAAGGAAACATTTCAATTGTTGTTAACCTTATGAATTATTTAAATATTGTATTGCTATTCACTAAGTTATTCAGTGATCACCTAACTTTGTTATCTAATCTTTACAAGTAAGTCTAATAATCTAATACATTGTCCCGCGTTTTCGTGTCCAGGCTTAAGTTACCTGGCAGCTGGCTGATTTAAAATAGTATATTGAACTCACTCGTGATTAAATTTACAGATGTTTAACTTAAAAACTAAATTCTATATACATTGTTTACTATATTTTACCAACTTTCATTATTTACTCAGCACAGAATATAATAATAATAGAAAGTCATAAAATTTATGTTTTATTGTAAATTACCTCGGACACGGTTAAAATATCACATTTCTGACTTCAAAAATGTATTCCAAATACAGTATTTATCCCCTACACTAATTTTTAATAACAATAGTGCGGTGCACAAAATATTTAAACATTACTTTCACCGCAAATTTGAATTTTTTGTGTCGACCACCGGCCTTTCATCTTCGGTCGTTTTTTTCCACATTATGCGGGATGAAAAATTTACTAAATTATTGTTTAATATCTCTCAAATATGTAGATATCTAATAATTATTCTGATCCTTTTCGACGTGTTTCCTTATACATTTTCCAAAATTCTATTTACATAATAAAATATATAACATAATAAACATGGCTTAAAATCATTACATATACCTACCTCGTTAATTTCATCATCTTTTCTTTAATGTTACATATTATTCAAACATTTTTTTTGCATTTAAAAGGATGAAAACCAATAATTTGTCATCATTGACATGCCAAATGACATGACAGCGTTTATCGTACGGACTTCACATTAGTCTAGTCAGGAATATTTGTTTTTCACCTAGTTACTTATGACACATTTGGCAACACTGTCCAAGTACATATGAACCGTCAAATTTTATAATTTTTAATTAAAATTATTTAGGCCTTTTTTACCTGTGCGGATATAGTTGCCTATTCTCAAAATTTATGATTATGAATTAAACTTCTTTCAAATTGTCTCCATTTCACAAATATTCCCATTTAAAGGTTTGAAATGATATGTCAAACATGGCGTTCTTCGTCTTAAATTTTCAAGGAAAACTGTGATCGTTACTGTGATCTTTATTGTTTTTGTCCCAATTTTCAATCTTTAATAATTTTTTACTCGAAAACTATGCATCCTACAGAAATTTGTGTTATTACGAGGGCACTCGAGACAATAATTTCCTACAACTTGGTGAAAATTTCACGAAAATCGGTCGTACCATTCAGGCTGTAGAGGTGTTCAAAGGATGGCGATCGTCGTGATGAATTCAAATATATATATATAGAACTATAGATAGTGAATCTAATCGTTTAGTATATAAGATGACAGCTACTTGAATTCCAAAACAAAACATATCATGGATAACTTTAATATACAACACTCCTTCTTCCTAGCTGGTGACATAGTCTTTCATGTGTGCAGGTTGTTTTATCGTCCTTTTTGTTCGTGGCGTGGTTTGTAAAGGTTGTGGTGGTAAAGATGAAGATGCAGTAGGTTCTTCTGAAATCACTGGTATAGGTGACGTTGAATTTTCAGCTTCATCTGATGGTGTTCGGCCTGCCATCAGATCCACATGGCGTCGAATGGATTGTCCCTCCGATGTTCTCACTTCATAGGAAACTGGTCCTGTTTGTCTTTGTATAGTTGCTGGCACCCATGGAGACGTGGCTCCATAGCTTCTGACATAAACCGGTACATCAATGTTGAACTGTCGAATTTTTCTGTTTTCAAGATGACTTGCGAGTTCTTCATCTTTCTTCAGTTGTTGGTCTAGGCTGTAGCCAGGATGCAATCTATCTAAACATGTTCTTATTCTTCGGCCCATAAGTAGTTCTGCTGGACTAAATCCAGTAGTCGTTGACGGCGTGATGTGTTGAGCAAGTAAGAAATTTGCTAACCTTTGATTCCAGTTTCCATTAAGAATTCGTTTTAGTGGCCCTTTTGTTGTTTGAACCATTCGCTCTGCTTGTCCATTACTGGCTGCATGATATGGTGATACTAGAATTGATCTAATTAAATTTCGTTTTACAAATGATTGGAATTCATTCGATGTAAATTGAGGTCCGTTATCTGATACTATTGAATCAGGAATACCGTGTGTTGCAAACAACTCACGCAGTGTTTTTATAACAGCAGCACTTGTTGTTGAAGACATGCGTTTTACCTCTAGCCATTTTGAATAAGAATCCACAATTATGAGGAACTCTTCACCTTGAAATGGGCCTGCGAAATCTATATGTAAACGTGACCATGGATTTCGTGGTGTTTCCCAAGGATGAATAGGTGCTTTAGGTGGAGCATGTCGCGATTCTTGGCATGGCCCACATCCCTTTACAAAATTTTCGATATCTATATCGATGTTCGGCCACCATACATATGAGCGAGCTAGAGCTTTCATACGAACAATACCTGGGTGTGCGATGTGTAGCTCTTGAAGTACTCGTTTCCGTGCATCATTTGGAATAATCACACGATGTCCCCATAATAGACAATCTTTATGAATAGAAATCTCATGTTGTTTTAAAGAAAATGCCTCAAAACCTTCAATTGTTTTGGCAGGCCATCCCCTTCCCACCCATGTAAAAATTTTAGATAGAACTTGATCTTTTTTTGTTAATTTACCTAGATCAGATGCAGTGAGTGGTGATTGAGTTAGAGTTTCAGTGAAGTAAACTTCTGATGGTTCTGGAACTGGAATGTCTGGGAATGGGCAAGGTAGACGACTTAGGGCATCCGCATTTGCAATCTTTGGTCCCGGACGATATTCAAGCTTACAGTCATATGACTGTAACATGATCGACCAACGCAACATACGTGGAGAGATGATGTCTGGAGTTGGTTTGGATGTCTTGAAAAGACCCAGAAGTGGTTTATGGTCGGTTACAAGAGTGAATGGTCGACCATACAGAAAGTGATGAAATTTCTTTACGCCTGCAACTAAAGATAATGCTTCTTTGTCGATTTGTGCGTAGTTTCGTTCCGTTGTCGTTAGCGTTCTTGAGGCAAACGCGACAGGAGCATCTCTTCCATCTGGTTGTGTTTGACTTAGTACGGCTCCAATACCATACGGCGATGCATCACATGTCAGGGTTGTTGGTAGTTCTGTATTAAAAGGAACAAGAACACTTTCTGATGATAAAAGTTCTTTTACCTTATTGAAGCTGTCTTCATGTGCAGAAGTCCATTTCCATGTTGTTGACTTATCCAACAATCTGTGTAGTGGTTCTGCGATGGTTGCCTTATCCTTAAGGAACCCATTGTAGAAATTTAGTAGGCCCAGAAAAGCTTGAAGTTCTAATTTGTTTTTTGGGGTAGGTGCGTTCTTGATTGCTTTTACTTTGGATTCGGCAGGATGAATACCTTCTCTGTCTACTCGATATCCTAGGAATTCTACGGATGTGACACCAAAAATACATTTGTCTCGGTTTGCTCGTAGTCCTCTTTCTTTAAATCTTTGTAGTACTTGTTTTACTCTTTCTGTGAGTTGAAACATCGTCGTAGCTCTGATTAATATGTCGTCAAAATATGGCGTTACACCGGGTATATTTTGTAGTAGTTCATCCATGACATTTTGAAATATTCCTGGTGCGATACTTACTCCAAATTGTAGACGTTTCACTATGTATGCACCCCGATGTGTAATTATTGTTTGTGCTTCGGCTGCAGACTCATCTACAGGTAACTGAAGATAAGCTTGTGACATGTCTATCTTGGCGTAATATCCTCCTCCTGTCAGATTTGACAAAAGATGATTTACTGCAGGAATTGGGTATGGATGTTCTTGTAGCGCCTTGTTGATGGTGACTTTATAATCCCCACACAATCGAATAGCCCCATTTGGTTTTATTACAGGTACTACTGGAGTGGACCATTTTGGATTGGATATCGGTTGTAGGACATCTTCTTTCAATAATCGTTCAATTTCTAAATCGATTCGCGGTCGCAGAGCTAAAGGAACATTACGAACTTTTAAACGGATAGGAGTTACCTTCTGATCAAGTGGAATAGAGACTGGTGGTCCGCGGTAACTTCCCAATTTTTCATCGAAAACTTCTTTGTACTGCTCAAGGATTTCGTCTAGTGTATTTGATTGTTGAACTTGATTTATTCCTGTTAGTTCTATACCCAATGGTTGAAACCATTCTAGTCCTAGCAAATTTGTTAAACTACCTTCAGCTACTAAAAGTCGTAGTTGCCTTCTGTAGTTCTTATAGCGGACATTTACGCTGCATGTTCCCTTCATCTTGATTTGGTTCTTTTGATAATCTCGCAAATTGATGTGTAGAGGTTCAATTGTTGGTCCTCCACTTGGCCAAAAACTTCGGTATGTCGCAAAAGAAATTATGGAATAATCGGACCCCGAGTCGACCTCCATTTCACAGTTGAGGCCCTCTATTTTTACTGTAATTTTAATCTTTCTCATTGTAGGTGTAATGTTATATATGTAGTAGTCGTCGTATGCGTTGTATGTTTCTTCATTGCTAATTTGATTAGTTTTTGATTTGTTTGATTTCGGTTGCTTGGGTTTCCAGGTGCTTTCTGTTGCCCTTTTCTTACCTTGACACACTCTTTCTATGTGTCCCTTTTTATGACAAAAGTTGCATTCTGCATTGCGGAACTTGCATCCGTCACGATTATTTTTTTTTTTTATTGTAATTTTTTCTTGTATTGCCTAGTACATGATTCATTGTTGACCCTGTAACTACATTCTTTGTTTCAACTAGTGCCTGTAATTCTTTAACTTGTATTGAAGCGGCTTCTCCTGCGAGTGACTTGTTGATGGCATCATCAAGTGTTAATGTGGATTCACTTAACAATCGTCTTTGAATATTATCGTCACGTAATCCAGCTACAAACTGGTCTAGCAAACGATCATTTAGGGTAGTGCCGAATTCACATTCTTCAGCTAAACGACGTAATTCTGTAACATAGGATGCTATTGATTCTTCTTTTTGCTGTGTTCGCTTACAAAATAAGAATCTTTTGTATATCCTCGAAGTTTGTGGCATGAAATGTTTTCTTAGAATTTCTACAAGTTCATCGTATGTTTTTTTGTCTGGTTCTACTGGTGATATTAGTGATTGTAATATGCCAAATGTTGTTGGCCCGATGACTGTCAGAAGTGTAGCACGTTTCTTTACTGGCGATGTGATGTCGTTTGCTAAACAGTAGTATTTTAGTTGTTGTACATACATATTCCATGTATGTGGTTTGTTGATGTTAAACTCTTGTATTGATCCAACAGACGTCATTGTAGTTTTTATCTTTCAACTTTCAATCTTGTTGCAATTCCTTTTTTTCCTCGTCGCCAATATTATGTCTTGTACAACATAAAATTAAACAGGAATACACAGAATATAATATTATTTATATTTTAATAAATAACAGACAATTGGATTATTTTAGAATATTATGACAGCTACTTGAATTCCAAAACAAAACATATCATGGATAACTTTAATATACAACAATTACATATACCTACCTCGTTAAATTCATCATCTTTTCTTTAATGTTACATATTATTGAAACATTTCTTTGCATTTAAAAGTATGAAAACCGATAATTTGTAATCATTGACATTGACATGCCAAATGTTATAACAGCGTTTATCTTTTTAAAATTTTCAAGGAAAACTGTGATCACACATTTGTGTACGAACTTCACATTAATCTAGTTAGGAATATTTGTTTTTTACCTAGTTACTTACGACATATTTGGCAACATTTTCCAAGTGCATATGAACCGTCAAAATTTATAATTTTTAATTATACTGTTTTAGGCCTTTTTACCTGTGCAGATATAATTGCCCATTCTCATAAATTATGATTATGAAATAAACTTCTTTCAAATTGCCCTCATTTCATAAATATTTCTATTTATAGGTTCAAAATGACATGTCAAACATGGCGTTCTTCGTCTTATATTTTTCCATGTTTTCTTTGATCCATTGTTTCACTTATCCAATTTTCAACATTTAAGAATTTTTTACACGAAAACTATGCTTCATACAGAAATTTAACTTATTACGAGGGCACTCGAGACAATCATTTCCTACAACTTGGTTTAAATTTCATAAAAATCGCTCGCACCATTCAGGCTGTAGAGGTGTTCAAAGCTTTGGCGATCGTCGTGATTAAAGAAAATATATATAGATAGTGAATCTGATCGTTTAGTATTAGGATAAATTTACAGATATTTTAACTTAGAATCTAAATTCTACATATATTGTTTACTCTATTTTATTAACTTTTATTATTTACAGCAAAGAATATAATAATAATGAAATAGTCATAAAATTTGTGTTTTATTGTAAATTACCTCGGACACGGTTAAAATATATCATTTACGACTTTAAAAATATATTCCAGGTGTAGTATTATTTGTCTTTTATACTAATTTTTATTAACATCTATAGTTTGGTGCACGAAATATTAAAACATTACATTCACCGCAAATTTACAATATTTTTGTCGGCCACCAGCTAATCATCTTGGGTCATTTTTTTCACATATTGCGGTGTGGAAAATACACATTGGTGTACTGACTTCACATTAATCTAGGTAGGAATATTTGTTTTTTACCTAGTTACTTACGACATATTTGGCAACACTGTTCAAGTACATATGAAACGTCAAAATTTATAATTTTTAATTTAAATGTTTTAGGCCTTTTTTACCTGTGCGGATATAGTTGCCCATTCTCAAAACTTATGATTATGAATTAAACTTCTTTCAAATTGTCTTCATTTCATATATATTTCCATTTAAAGGTTCAAAATGATATGTCAAACATGGCGTTCTTCGTCTTAAATTTTCAAGGAAAACTGTGATCGTTACTGTGACAAATATTGTTTCTGTCCCAATTTTCAATCTTTAATAATTTTTTACTCAAAAACTATGCATCCTACAGAAATTTTACTTATTACGAGGGCACTCGAGACAATCATTTCCTACAACTTGGTACAAATTTCACGAAAATCGCTCGCACCGTTTAGGCTGTAGAGGTGTTCAAAGAATGGCGATCGTCTTGATTAAAGAAACTATAGTGAGATAGTGAATCTGATCGTTTAGTATTATAGACTAGCGAAAACTCGGCTACGCCGAGTTTCCCCTAGGGCTCCGCCGATAGTGTTTTATAATAGTCTTTACGTACATCCAGTCTGTCTGCACATACTTTAAACCCAAATTGCAAACGGTTACAGTCTTATCAAAGGTTTAACTCCTCTCCTGCTCACTCAATCTGCCCACGAATTTGCTCACCCAAACTGCCCCAACCAAATTGCCCTTAAAGGGGGAGCTCCCATTTGATACCACACACGACATATTTCCGACAGCTTTTTGCAAAAAAAAACAAAAGACGATCGAGTTGTCAAATATCTGCATTAGAGCCCTTAAGAAAACTTTTCATTTGATACCATACACGACATATGTCGGACAATATTTTGCAAAAAAACAAAAGACAATCGAGTTGTCAAATTTTTGACTTTTTTCCATAGCAGCTCGTGAGAAAACTTTTCATTTGTTACCAAGCACGACATATATCTTACAACTTTTTGCAAAAAACAAAAGACGATCGCGTTGCCAAAATTTATCATTTCTGCACGGCAGCTCTTTAAAAAACAAATCATTTGATAACAAACACGACATATATCTGACTACGTTTTGCAAAAAACAAAAGACAATCAAGTAATCATATTTTTCTCATTTCTGCTTATTAGTTCTTGAGAAAACATTTTATGTGATACCAAACACGACATATTTCATACTAGTTATTGCAAAAGAACAAATGAATATCGAGTTGTCAAATATCTGACATTTCTATATAGCAGCTCTTAAGAAAACATTTCATTTGATACCAAATTCGACAAATTTCTGACTACTTTTTGCAAAAGATAAAAGACAATCAAGTAATCATATTTTTCTCATTTCTGCATATCAGCTCTTGGGAAAATATATTATTTGATACCAAATACGGCTTATTTCTGACAACTTTTTGCGAAAAAAAAAGACGATCGAGTTGTCACAATTTTGACAATTTTGCATGGCAGCTCTTGAGAAAACATTTCATCTGATACCAAACACGTCATATTTCTGACAAAATTTGCAAAAGACAAAAGCCAATCAGGTTATAAATTTTTTGACATTTCTGCATGGCAACACCCGAAAATACATTTCATTTCATACCACACACGTCATATTTCTGACAACTTAAAGACAAAACAAAACACGATTGTGTTGTCATATTTTTAACATTTCTGCATCACAGCTCTTGAGAAAACATTTCATTTGATACCAAACACTACATATTTCTGAGAAGATTTTGCAATAAACAAAAGATGAACGAGTTGTCATGTTTTTGACATTTCTGCATGACAGCTGTTGAGCAAACATTTTATTTCATACCAAACATTACATATTTCTGACTTTTTCACTCATAAATATATAAACCAATCCAAATTCAGGATTCTACCTAGTTACCAAATTTCGTTTCGACAAAACAGCGTCAAAGAAGTTTTTTCGCACCCTTTAAGCCAATAAGATGTCGTATTTTTACAAGTGAGTTTTGATAAGTGAATTTTTTTGTCGTTTTAGAAACATAATGTTTACATACCTGTCAAAGTCTGTATATTTTCAGTGTTATCAGTTTTTATTAAAAACGAGTCGATTTGGACATGAATCTATTTAAAATGTTGGAAAAGCAAACTGAAACCTAATACCTCTAAACACAATAAATATTCACAAGATTTTTGTCAAGAAAAAAATTATATAAATAATTACCTGATTTTTATTTTGGAAATAGTCATCCGAATACCAATCGTGGTTAAATTTTAACCTGGAAAAATTTTCCGATTGCTTTACTCAAGCCTGTTGCCAATTTATTTCGTGACATTGATAAAAAATTACTCGTTTGACAACTCAGAATTTTTTTGTCAATGCCACTCAATAAATTGCTAGGCAACCGGCTCTCGTAACAATCTGAAAATTTTTCCGGCAAAAATTTACCACTTATGATATTATATATGACAATTTTCTGCAAAAAACAAAAGACGATCGAGTTGTCATATTTTTGACATTTTTGTATGACAGCTTTAGAAAAAACATTTCATTTGATACACATGTTTCTGACAACTTTATAAAAAAACAAAAGACGGTCGAGTTGTTAAATTTTTGTCATTTTTGCATGACACCTCTTGAGAATTTTTTTCATTTGATACCGAGCACAACACATTTCTGACAACTTTTTGCAATAAACACAATCTGATCGAGTTGTCAAATTTTTAACTTTTGTGCATAGCAGCTCATGTTACAACATTTTAATAGATACCAAACACGACATATTTCTGACAACTTTGTGCATATAACAAAAGATAATCGAGTTGTCAAATTTTTGACATTTCTGTATAGCAGCTTGTTAAGTTTGTTATGAGGTGTGACAAGCAAGATCAGAGTTACTGACGATTATAAAAATGTTATTATTATTGTTTAAAAAACCAAGTCAACTCTGTATTCATATTTTGTAATCATAGTCATCTGTAAAGAAGCAAAGATGCAACAATTAAAAACCCTTAACGATGAAAAAAAATATATAAAAAAAAAAGTCGGTGACGAACCAAGTGAGGGTTCACTCGTGTTTTTCATTCTCTCTGAATCTTTCTTTAAAAAATCAAAATTCATTATTAATTTTTGCATCTTGGCTTTGAATTCCACCTTATAATCTTAAATTTGAATAATTAAATATTATTGATTGAATATCGTCGTTTAATTGTCTAGTGGGGATCTTTTCCTTTCAGAAATAGTGAAAGTGTAAGTGTTTATTCGTGCTTGTGAATAGTATTGTATTCGCCAGCAGTGGGCCATTTGAGCTCAAACCCTGTCTTCAAGTCGAGCTAATTTGAGCGTCGACCAGGACAACGGCAATCGTCTTCAAGTCGAGCCAGAACGAGCATCGACCAGGACAGCAAAGGATTGCCGTTTCAACCAGATCTCCACTACTGTTGCGTGCCCTCAAGCGCAACGCATCATCAACCAGAATAGCGGTATTCAGCCGCCTCAACTAGATCCCTACTGCCGTTGCGCACATGCAAGCGCAGCGTGTCCATCTCCTCACGCATCCGAACCCATCACCGCTTTGAGACGCAACCAGCGTCTCCTACTCCTGTTTCGTCACCGCTTCAAGACGCATCCAGCGATTCCCATTCCTGTTTCCTGTCATTAGATCCCAAGTCCCTGCCCCTTTTTTAAAGTCTCCTTAAGTCAAGGTCAGTACTCTTGCTTTTGCTTGTGATACCTCAAACAAATTTAATAATACAGTCCACTCGCGATTATTGCAAATAACAACATACAATTAGTCCATTAGCGACTTGGTCCTTCGAACTTAACTTAACATAAAAATTTGGTCCTTCGAGCCGGATGTTCCACTGTCAATTTTAGTACTATGGAAGTTGATTTAAAAACGTTAAAGGCCCTAGCAAGAGGCTACGAATCCCGTATTGTAAAAATACACGATCTCGCGAAAAAGTGCACTCCAACGGACACATGCGCCAATGAACGCTTCTTGGACGAATCCCAAGAAGTCGATTTGTTAAGGGAGGAATTTAAAAATGCCTTAATTCGTATAAATGACCTTGAGCTATCTATTGATGCTAATTTTAATCCAAATTTTGATACATTAATGACAATAGAAATGTATTTTTCAAAAATAAAAAGAACGAGAAGTGAGCTGTCCTTGTTGGCCCCCAAAGCGCAGCCGTCAGAATCTAGTACTGCACTAAATAAATGTAAAAAACTGCCCGCTATTGAATTGCCATCTTTTAATGGGAAAGTAGAAATGTGGCCGTTATTTTATCAATCATTCAAATCAAATGTACATGAAAACGAGGCGCTCTCAAACGAACAAAAAATTAGTTATCTAATAGGCAAACTTACGGGCAATGCTCTAGAAATAACAGGGGGGATATTGCCCACACCTGAAAACTATGACATTATTTGGGACGGCCTGGTAAAGCAATACCAGGATGAAAGAACAATGGCTAAGCAATACTTAGACAATATTTTCAATATAAAATTTAGTTCAAAAAACCCAAGTCATTTGACAACGTTTGTCAATAAATTTTCCGCCTCCGTAGAGGCTATCAAGCAACTTAATATTCCAGACATTCTGGATTTCGTGCTATTAAACTGCGCATCCAAAAAGGTGGATCCAGAAATAGTATTGCTATTTGATACGATATTCCGCGAAACGGAATTTCCTACTTGCAAAAACTTCTTAGATTTTGTTAGAGATCAGGCAAAGATCTTGGAGCGTTTTTCATCTGTAAAGGGATCGCCAAAAGTGGCGAATCATTCACGCACATTTTTGGCGGCAGATGAAAAACCAAAACAAAAAATACCTTGTAAAATACCTTGTATTTTGTGCAACAGTGCGGAACATTCCAATCTGTATTTTTGCGAAAATTTCCATAAAATGTCAGTACAAGACAGATTTGGATTTATAAAATCAAAAAATGCATGTTATAATTGCTTATCCAATGTTCATTCAGTAAAAAACTGTCCATCACGCTATAGATGCCGGGAATGTAACAAAAAACATCATACATTTTTGCATTTTTCATCTTCTACTCAATCTCCAACCAAACAAATAACGGAACCGGAGAAAATTGACACTTCATGTCATGTATCCACAAATAATAATGGTTATGTTTTGTTGTCGACAGCACAAGTTTATGCAACGAACATAAATAAAAAGAAACTAATGATTAGATGTCTATTAGACAATGGGTCACAAAATAATCTTATAACAAAGAATTGTTGTGAAAAATTAAAATTACCGATCACACCGCTCGAAAACTCAAAAATTCGGGGGATCGGGATGACAAGTCGCCCAGTTTATGGGTATGTAAATTTTGACATAGAATCGAGAGTATCGCCTCATAAGTACAATTTAAATGCATTAGTAGTAGAATGTATAACTGATAATTTACCTTCGTGTAAACTAGATGCTTCAAAGTTTCGGTCCTTAAAATCCATTCTTTTAGCCGATAATTCCTGGAATGTACCGGGAAAAATTGACGTAATTCTAGGGGCTCAAATATATCCCTCTTTAATACTATCGAATCGATTAGGAACCGCACCTGTAGCCTATGATACAACATTAGGTTATGTGCTAATCGGAGAAATAAATAATAAAGTTGTACCTTCTGAATCCTTTTCATCATTTTCTGCATTTGCACAAAATAATTTAGTATCTTGTTTGCACAAGTTTTGGGAACTAGAAGAAGTTCCAAGTCACACAATAAAGAGTCCTGAAAACGCTGAATGTGAAAAAATATTTACGGAAACCACTAAACGTTTAGAAAATGGCAGATACATAGTAAACTTACCATTTGAGAGAGATCCTAATTTGTTGGGAAATTCTCGCTTAATAGCCGAACGTCGGCTCTTACATTTAGAAAAACGTTTTAGTCAGTCAGTAGATTTGCAACGTCAATACAATGACATAATAAATGAATATTTACAAAAAGGTTATCTGTCAGAAGTGACGAATAATGAAGGCTATTTTATTCCACATCATGCTGTCATTCGCGAAGACAAAGCTACAACAAAAGTTAGAATAGTTCTGGATGCTAGCGCTAAAACTCATACTGGACTGTCTCTGAATGATTTATTGTACTCTGGCCCAAATTTGCAAGCAGATTTATTTAATTTATTGTTAAATTTTAGATTATTTCCCATAGCCTTGACAGCTGACATAAAACAGATGTATTTACAAGTATTAGTGTCAGAACAACATAGAAAATATCAGAAAATTCTTTATAGATTTGACACCTCTGAAGCGATAAAAACTTTTCAATTTAATTGTGTTTGTTTTGGAATAAAATCTAGCCCTTACTTAGCAATGCGAACTATCCGACAATTAGCGGAAGACGAAAGTAAAAATTATCCAAATGTGACAAATCGGGCAAAGACTGAATTATATATGGACGACTTAGTCGTATCTGTTATAAATTCAACTGAAGCTAGTAGTCTTATAACGGATTTAATTAATTTAATGTCAGCTGGAGGTTTCGATTTGATAAAATGGGCGAGTAACAATACATCACTCATTGAGAGTTTACCAACCTCACACAAAACCAGTATAGACTTGTCAAAGGGAGAAAACTTAAAGATTTTAGGAATATCTTGGAATCCTAACACTGACACTTTCACATTCCAAACGTCAAACTTTGACACAGCACACTGCACAAAAAGAATTATATTGTCAACAGTTGCCAGATTATTTGACGTGCTTGGATTAGTCTCACCTGTAATATTATATGCCAAATTATTAATAAAGGAGTTATGGCAAGCCGGCGTTGATTGGGATGACATACCACCCAAAAACATAACCTCGAATTTTTGCAAATTGATCGCAGAATTCAACTGTTTAGAGAAATTGTCGGTCCCTAGACATATAGGCATTTCGGAAGGCTGCCGAGTAAACCTGGTTGCCTTTTGCGATGCTAGTACAAAGGCGTATGGTTGCGTCATCTATCTTCAAGTAGTAAATTTAAATAATGTCACAATTAGACTATTATGTTCAAAATCCAAGGTAGCTCCTATGAAAATAATCACTTTAGCCAGGCTCGAATTGTGTGCTGCTCTTCTTATGGCAAAACTTGTAAAACATGTTAAAGATTATATAATTAAAAAATACCCAATTGATAAAATATATGCTTTTTCTGATTCTATGATCACATTATCATGGATAAAATCATCTCCGCATAGATGGACAACATTTGTAAGCAACAGAGTTGCGCAAATACAAGAAAATTTAGATCCAAGTTGTTTTTATTATGTGGCAGGGAAAGAAAACCCTAGCGATTTAATATCTAGAGGGATGCTCCCAGCCCAATTAATTACATGTAATTTATGGTGGAACGGCCCCGATTGGTTACAGTCAACAATCGAAAATTGGCCTATTCATCAATTAAATACTTTGTCTGTTGACCAATTACCGGAAATTAATTCGAAAACATTTAATACCACTGCATCTGTGATTCATTATCCCATTTTATACACTTTGGCACAAAATATATCCTCTTGGAGCAAATTGTTAAGGGTAACAAGTTACATTTTAAAGTTTGGCAAAAAATTACTTTTCAAAGGTTACATATCCGCGTCAAACTTAGCCATAGCAGAAATATATATTTTAAGGGCTGTACAATTTGTATACTTCTATGAAATAATAAAAACGCTTCAAGAGGGAAATAATCGGTCAATAAAAAACAAACAAATATTAAAACTTTCCCCATTTGTAGACGAAAACGGAATATTAAGAGTTGGCGGAAGATTATTCAATGCAACATTGCCATTTGAAGTTAAACATCCAATTTTGCTGCCAAAATCTGATCACATAGTCGAATTAATTATAGGTTATTATCATATTTCAAATTGTCATGCGGGAACAGATTTGTTACTAGCAATAATTCGTCAGAAATATTGGATTATTGCCGGTAGAAATGCAATCAAACGAAATTTATACAAATGTAATAAATGTTTTAAGGCAAGACCGATTAGCACACAACCTAAGATGGGGGATTTACCGGATTATCGAGTAACTGTTTCAAAGCCATTTGTTTACACAGGTGTAGATTATGCAGGCCCAATTAAATTCATAAAATCAAGACATAAAGGCCAACACGCAAAAAAGGCATACATTTGCATTTTCATTTGTCTAA
This sequence comes from Harpalus rubripes, assembly GCA_963082715.1. NCBI lineage: Eukaryota > Metazoa > Arthropoda > Insecta > Coleoptera > Carabidae > Harpalus > Harpalus rubripes. Next base: position 39,907 of record CAUJCB010000416.1, read on the forward strand.
CTATAAAGGCTGTTCATATTGAATTGGTTTCAGATCTAACAGTAAATTCGTTTATTAACGCGTTTAAAAGATTTGTATCAAGGAGAGGCCCCGTTTCACATTTATATTCCGATAATAACACAGTAAAAATTGGGCAGGTAGTCATAATTAAAGAAATTCGATTACCACCATTAGAATGGCCATTAGGAATTATCATTAAATTATACTTTGGAAACGACAAAATAGCTCGCGTCGCGTTGGTAAAAACAGAAAACGGTGTAATCAAACGCCCAATTAATAAATTATGTCCACTACCAACTCAATAGATAGCTTAATTGTCGTCAATTTTCATTATTGTTGTTTTGTTAATTTGTAAAAATGTCACTTTGACACAAAATGTCATTTTGACATTATGCCACTCTGACATATTGTCAGATAGACATAATGTCACTTGTTAACTGTCACTCGATGTTTCTGTCGAGTTGATTATTTTTTGTTTTTTCTGTTCGTACTTGTTTTTTCCAAGCAATTGTTAGTTGCAGTGCATTTTTTCGCCAAATCGAATTAATTATTATGCACCACGCAAATTTCTTGTGCCCGGGAATATGTTAAGTTTGTTATGAGGTGTGACAAGCAAGATCAGAGTTACTGACGATTATAAAAATGTTATTATTATTGTTTAAAAAACCAAGTCAACTCTGTATTCATATTTTGTAATCATAGTCATCTGTAAAGAAGCAAAGATGCAACAATTAAAAACCCTTAACGATGAAAAAAAATATATAAAAAAAAAAGTCGGTGACGAACCAAGTGAGGGTTCACTCGTGTTTTTCATTCTCTCTGAATCTTTCTTTAAAAAATCAAAATTCATTATTAATTTTTGCATCTTGGCTTTGAATTCCACCTTATAATCTTAAATTTGAATAATTAAATATTATTGATTGAATATCGTCGTTTAATTGTCTAGTGGGGATCTTTTCCTTTCAGAAATAGTGAAAGTGTAAGTGTTTATTCGTGCTTGTGAATAGTATTGTATTCGCCAGCAGTGGGCCATTTGAGCTCAAACCCTGTCTTCAAGTCGAGCTAATTTGAGCGTCGACCAGGACAACGGCAATCGTCTTCAAGTCGAGCCAGAACGAGCATCGACCAGGACAGCAAAGGATTGCCGTTTCAACCAGATCTCCACTACTGTTGCGTGCCCTCAAGCGCAACGCATCATCAACCAGAATAGCGGTATTCAGCCGCCTCAACTAGATCCCTACTGCCGTTGCGCACATGCAAGCGCAGCGTGTCCATCTCCTCACGCATCCGAACCCATCACCGCTTTGAGACGCAACCAGCGTCTCCTACTCCTGTTTCGTCACCGCTTCAAGACGCATCCAGCGATTCCCATTCCTGTTTCCTGTCATTAGATCCCAAGTCCCTGCCCCTTTTTTAAAGTCTCCTTAAGTCAAGGTCAGTACTCTTGCTTTTGCTTGTGATACCTCAAACAAATTTAATAATACAGTCCACTCGCGATTATTGCAAATAACAACATACAATTAGTCCATTAGCGACTTGGTCCTTCGAACTTAACTTAACACAGCTCTTGAGCAAATATTTCATTTGATACCTAACACGACTGACTTTTCCCAAAAAACGAAAGACCGCGTTGTCAAATTTTTGACAAAACACTCTATTTGCAACAGAAATCGTGAGATTGAATCATTTTTAATCTCACATTTTTAGCCGAAACTAATTAAGAGTACATGCATTTGGGGACCCCATAACTCCTGAACTGTTTAAAATATCTTCAAATAAACACAAAAATGGTGATGTTTGGGGTTGAAATATGAATGAGCACCTATATAATGAACCTTTTCAATTTAAAGAGATAGAAGATATGCGCAATGGGGATCTGCGCATAGTAAGAACAACAGAGATCTATGACATGTGTTTCGAAAAAATTTAGACGTAAAATGTGAGAATGTCTCAGATAACTTGAAAAAATCTTATCGAAATAAGTTACAAAAGCTTTTATTGAAGTTAAAATGTCTAACGATGCAAATTGTCACTGAGAATACCGGTATTTTAATGACTGCAATATTTTTGACGTTTCGTTGGACAGCCCAATTGGCTGTTGTTCGCGCCATTTTCTTACTATTTGCAGCGATAGAAAGAGATTGCCGTTGGATTGAAAAGGTCCATTGTTGTCATCAGCATATATTTTTGTACAAATGCTGTGTTGTGATTATAATTTTATAATGCATTGTTGTAATAAAGACATTTTACATGATACATATTTAAAGTACATTGCTTATGAACCACAACATTTTAAAGGAAACATTTCAATTGTTGTTAACCTTATGAATTATTTAAATATTGTATTGCTATTCACTAAGTTATTCAGTGATCACCTAACTTTGTTATCTATTCTTTACAAGTAAGTCTAATAATCTAATACATTGTCCCGCGTTTTCGTGTCCAGGCTTAAGTTACCTGGCAGCTGGCTGATTTAAAATAGTATATTGAACTCACTCGTGATTAAATTTACAGATGTTTAACTTAAAAACTAAATTCTATATACATTGTTTACTATATTTTACCAACTTTCATTATTTACTCAGCACAGAATATAATAATAATAGAAAGTCATAAAATTTATGTTTTATTGTAAATTACCTCCGACACGGTTAAAATATCACATTTCTGACTTCAAAAATGTATTCCAAATACAGTATTTATCCCCTACACTAATTTTTAATAACAATAGTGCGGTGCACAAAATATTTAAACATTACTTTCACCGCAAATTTGAATTTTTTGTGTCGACCACCGGCCTTTCATCTTCGGTCGTTTTTTTCCACATTATGCGGGATGAAAAATTTACTAAATTATTGTTTAATATCTCTCAAATATGTAGATATCTAATAATTATTCTGATCCTTTTCGACGTGTTTCCTTATACATTTTCCAAAATTCTATTTACATAATAAAATATATAACATAAAAAACATGGCTTAAAATCATTGCATATACCTACCTCGTTAATTTCATCATCTTTTCTTTAATGTTACATATTATTCAAACATTTTTTTTGCATTTAAAAGGATGAAAACCAATAATTTGTCATCATTGACATGCCAAATGACATGACAGCGTTTATCGTACGGACTTCACATTAGTCTAGTCAGGAATATTTGTTTTTCACCTAGTTACTTATGACACATTTGGCAACACTGTCCAAGTACATATGAACCGTCAAATTTTATAATTTTTAATTAAAATTATTTAGGCCTTTTTTACCTGTGCGGATATAGTTGCCTATTCTCAAAATTTATGATTATGAATTAAACTTCTTTCAAATTGTCTCCATTTCACAAATATTCCCATTTAAAGGTTTGAAATGATATGTCAAACATGGCGTTCTTCGTCTTAAATTTTCAAGGAAAACTGTGATCGTTACTGTGATCTTTATTGTTTTTGTCCCAATTTTCAATCTTTAATAATTTTTTACTCGAAAACTATGCATCCTACAGAAATTTGTGTTATTACGAGGGCACTCGAGACAATAATTTCCTACAACTTGGTGAAAATTTCACGAAAATCGGTCGTACCATTCAGGCTGTAGAGGTGTTCAAAGGATGGCGATCGTCGTGATGAATTCAAATATATATATATAGAACTATAGATAGTGAATCTAATCATTTAGTATTATAGACTAGCGAAAACTCGGCTACGCCGAGCTTCCCCTAGGGCTCCGCCGATAGTGTTTTATAATAGTCTTTACGTACATCCAGTCTGTCTGCACATACTTTAAACCCAAATTGCAAACGGTTACAGTCTTATCAAAGGTTTAACTCCTCTCCTGCTCACTCAATCTGCCCACGAATTTGCTCACCCAAACTGCCCTAACCAAATTGCCCTTAAAGGGGGAGCTCCCATTTGATACCACACACGACATATTTCCGACAGCTTTTTGCAAAAAAAAACAAAAGACGATCGAGTTGTCAAATATCTGCATTAGAGCCCTTAAGAAAACTTTTCATTTGATACCATACACGACATATGTCGGACAATATTTTGCAAAAAACAAAAGACGATCGAGTTGTCAAATTTTTGACTTTTTTCCATAGCAGCTCGTGAGAAAACTTTTCATTTGTTACCAAGCACGACATATATCTTACAACTTTTTGCAAAAAACAAAAGACGATCGCGTTGCCAAAATTTATCATTTCTGCACGGCAGCTCTTTAAAAAACAAATCATTTGATAACAAACACGACATATATCTGACTACGTTTTGCGAAAAACAAAAGACAATCAAGTAATCATATTTTTCTCATTTCTGCTTATTAGTTCTTGAGAAAACATTTTATGTGATACCAAACACGACATATTTCATACTAGTTATTGCAAAAGAACAAATGAATATCGAGTTGTCAAATATCTGACATTTCTACATAGCAGCTCTTAAGAAAACATTTCATTTGATACCAAATTCGACAAATTTCTGACTACTTTTTGCAAAAGATAAAAGACAATCAAGTAATCATATTTTTCTCATTTCTGCATATCAGCTCTTGGGAAAATATATTATTTGATACCAAATACGGCTTATTTCTGACAACTTTTTTGCGAAAAAAAAGACGATCGAGTTGTCACAATTTTGACAATTTTGCATGGCAGCTCTTGAGAAAACATTTCATCTGATACCGAACACGTCATATTTCTGACAAAATTTGCAAAAGACAAAAGCCAATCAGGTTATAAATTTTTTGACATTTCTGCATGGCAACACCCGAGAATACTTTTCATTTCATACGACACACGACATATTCTGACAACTTAAAGATAAAAACAAAAGACGATTGTGTTGTCATATTTTTCACATTTCTGCATGACAGCTCTTGAGAAAACATTTGATTTGATACCAAACACGATATATTTCTGACAACTTTATGAAAAAAACAAAAGACGATCGTGTTGTCATATTTTTAACATTTCTGCATGGCAACACCCGAAAATACATTTCATTTCATACCACACACGTCATATTTCTGACAACTTAAAGACAAAACAAAACACGATTGTGTTGTCATATTTTTAACATTTCTGCATCACAGCTCTTGAGAAAACATTTCATTTGATACCAAACACTACATATTTCTGAGAAGATTTTGCAATAAACAAAAGATGAACGAGTTGTCATATTTTTGACATTTCTGCATGACAGCTGTTGAGCAAACATTTTATTTCATACCAAACATTACATATTTCTGACTTTTTCACTCATAAATATATAAACCAATCCAAATTCAGGATTCTACCTAGTTACCAAATTTCGTTTCGACAAAACAGCGTCAAAGAAGTTTTTTCGCACCCTTTAAGCCAATAAGATGTCGTATTTTTACAAGTGAGTTTTGATAAGTGAATTTTTTTGTCGTTTTAGAAACATAATGTTTACATACCTGTCAAAGTCTGTATATTTTCAGTGTTATCAGTTTTTATTAAAAACGAGTCGATTTGGACATGAATCTATTTAAAATGTTGGAAAAGCAAACTGAAACCTAATACCTCTAAACACAATAAATATTCACAAGATTTTTGTCAAGAAAAAAATTATATAAATAATTACCTGATTTTTATTTTGGAAATAGTCATCCGAATACCAATCGTGGTTAAATTTTAACCTGGAAAAATTTTCCGATTGCTTTACTCAAGCCTGTTGCCAATTTATTTCGTGACATTGATAAAAAATTACTCGTTTGACAACTCAGAATTTTTTTGTCAATGCCACTCAATAAATTGCTAGGCAACCGGCTCTCGTAACAATCTGAAAATTTTTCCGGCAAAAATTTACCACTTATGATATTATATATGACAATTTTCTGCAAAAAACAAAAGACGATCGAGTTGTCATATTTTTGACATTTTTGTATGACAGCTTTAGAAAAAACATTTCATTTGATACACATGTTTCTGACAACTTTATAAAAAAACAAAAGACGGTCGAGTTGTTAAATTTTTGTCATTTTTGCATGACACCTCTTGAGAATTTTTTTCATTTGATACCGAGCACAACACATTTCTGACAACTTTTTGCAATAAACACAATCTGATCGAGTTGTCAAATTTTTAACTTTTGTGCATAGCAGCTCATGTTACAACATTTTAATAGATACCAAACACGACATATTTCTGACAACTTTGTGCATATAACAAAAGATAATCGAGTTGTCAAATTTTTGACATTTCTGTATAGCAGCTCTTGAGCAAATATTTCATTTGATACCTAACACGACTGACTTTTCCCAAAAAACGAAAGACCGCGTTGTCAAATTTTTGACAAAACACTCTATTTGCAACAGAAATCGTGAGATTGAATCATTTTTAATCTCACATTTTTAGCCGAAACTAATTAAGAGTACATGCATTTGGGGACCCCATAACTCCTGAACTGTTTAAAATATCTTCAAATAAACACAAAAATGGTGATGTTTGGGGTTGAAATATGAATGAGCACCTATATAATGAACCTTTTCAATTTAAAGAGATAGAAGATATGCGCAATGGGGATCTGCGCATAGTAAGAACAACAGAGATCTATGACATGTGTTTCGAAAAAATTTAGACGTAAAATGTGAGAATGTCTCAGATAACTTGAAAAAATCTTATCGAAATAAGTTACAAAAGCTTTTATTGAAGTTAAAATGTCTAACGATGCAAATTGTCACTGAGAATACCGGTATTTTAATGACTGCAATATTTTTGACGTTTCGTTGGACAGCCCAATTGGCAGTTGTTCGCGCCATTTTCTTACTATTTGCAGCGATAGAAAGAGATTGCCGTTGGATTGAAAAGGTCCATTGTTGTCATCAGCATATATTTTTGTACAAATGCTGTGTTGTGATTATAATTTTATAATGCATTGTTGTAATAAAGACATTTTACATGATACATATTTAAAGTACATTGCTTATGAACCACAACATTTTAAAGGAAACATTTCAATTGTTGTTAACCTTATGAATTATTTAAATATTGTATTGCTATTCACTAAGTTATTCAGTGATCACCTAACTTTGTTATCTAATCTTTACAAGTAAGTCTAATAATCTAATACATTGTCCCGCGTTTTCGTGTCCAGGCTTAAGTTACCTGGCAGCTGGCTGATTTAAAATAGTATATTGAACTCACTCGTGATTAAATTTACAGATGTTTAACTTAAAAACTAAATTCTATATACATTGTTTACTATATTTTACCAACTTTCATTATTTACTCAGCACAGAATATAATAATAATAGAAAGTCATAAAATTTATGTTTTATTGTAAATTACCTCGGACACGGTTAAAATATCACATTTCTGACTTCAAAAATGTATTCCAAATACAGTATTTATCCCCTACACTAATTTTTAATAACAATAGTGCGGTGCACAAAATATTTAAACATTACTTTCACCGCAAATTTGAATTTTTTGTGTCGACCACCGGCCTTTCATCTTCGGTCGTTTTTTTCCACATTATGCGGGATGAAAAATTTACTAAATTATTGTTTAATATCTCTCAAATATGTAGATATCTAATAATTATTCTGATCCTTTTCGACGTGTTTCCTTATACATTTTCCAAAATTCTATTTACATAATAAAATATATAACATAATAAACATGGCTTAAAATCATTACATATACCTACCTCGTTAATTTCATCATCTTTTCTTTAATGTTACATATTATTCAAACATTTTTTTTGCATTTAAAAGGATGAAAACCAATAATTTGTCATCATTGACATGCCAAATGACATGACAGCGTTTATCGTACGGACTTCACATTAGTCTAGTCAGGAATATTTGTTTTTCACCTAGTTACTTATGACACATTTGGCAACACTGTCCAAGTACATATGAACCGTCAAATTTTATAATTTTTAATTAAAATTATTTAGGCCTTTTTTACCTGTGCGGATATAGTTGCCTATTCTCAAAATTTATGATTATGAATTAAACTTCTTTCAAATTGTCTCCATTTCACAAATATTCCCATTTAAAGGTTTGAAATGATATGTCAAACATGGCGTTCTTCGTCTTAAATTTTCAAGGAAAACTGTGATCGTTACTGTGATCTTTATTGTTTTTGTCCCAATTTTCAATCTTTAATAATTTTTTACTCGAAAACTATGCATCCTACAGAAATTTGTGTTATTACGAGGGCACTCGAGACAATAATTTCCTACAACTTGGTGAAAATTTCACGAAAATCGGTCGTACCATTCAGGCTGTAGAGGTGTTCAAAGGATGGCGATCGTCGTGATGAATTCAAATATATATATATAGAACTATAGATAGTGAATCTAATCGTTTAGTATTATAGATGACAGCTACTTGAATTCCAAAACAAAACATATCATGGATAACTTTAATATACAACACTCCTTCTTCCTAGCTGGTGACATAGTCTTTCATGTGTGCAGGTTGTTTTATCGTCCTTTTTGTTCGTGGCGTGGTTTGTAAAGGTTGTGGTGGTAAAGATGAAGATGCAGTAGGTTCTTCTGAAATCACTGGTATAGGTGACGTTGAATTTTCAGCTTCATCTGATGGTGTTCGGCCTGCCATCAGATCCACATGGCGTCGAATGGATTGTCCCTCCGATGTTCTCACTTCATAGGAAACTGGTCCTGTTTGTCTTTGTATAGTTGCTGGCACCCATGGAGACGTGGCTCCATAGCTTCTGACATAAACCGGTACATCAATGTTGAACTGTCGAATTTTTCTGTTTTCAAGATGACTTGCGAGTTCTTCATCTTTCTTCAGTTGTTGGTCTAGGCTGTAGCCAGGATGCAATCTATCTAAACATGTTCTTATTCTTCGGCCCATAAGTAGTTCTGCTGGACTAAATCCAGTAGTCGTTGACGGCGTGATGTGTTGAGCAAGTAAGAAATTTGCTAACCTTTGATTCCAGTTTCCATTAAGAATTCGTTTTAGTGACCCTTTTGTTGTTTGAACCATTCGCTCTGCTTGTCCATTACTGGCTGCATGATATGGTGATACTAGAATTGATCTAATTAAATTTCGTTTTACAAATGATTGGAATTCATTCGATGTAAATTGAGGTCCGTTATCTGATACTATTGAATCAGGAATACCGTGTGTTGCAAACAACTCACGCAGTGTTTTTATAACAGCAGCACTTGTTGTTGAAGACATGCGTTTTACCTCTAGCCATTTTGAATAAGAATCCACAATTATGAGGAACTCTTCACCTTGAAATGGGCCTGCGAAATCTATATGTAAACGTGACCATGGATTTCGTGGTGTTTCCCAAATATGAATAGGTGCTTTAGGTGGAGCATGTCGCGATTCTTGGCATGGCCCACATCCCTTTACAAAATTTTCGATATCTATATCGATGTTCGGCCACCATACATATGAGCGAGCTAGAGCTTTCATACGAACAATACCTGGGTGTGCGATGTGTAGCTCTTGAAGTACTCGTTTCCGTGCATCATTTGGAATAATCACACGATGTCCCCATAATAGACAATCTTTATGAATAGAAATCTCATGTTGTTTTAAAGAAAATGCCTCAAAACCTTCAATTGTTTTGGCAGGCCATCCCCTTCCCACCCATGTAAAAATTTTAGATAGAACTTGATCTTTTTTTGTTAATTTACCTAGATCAGATGCAGTGAGTGGTGATTGAGTTAGAGTTTCAGTGAAGTAAACTTCTGATGGTTCTGGAACTGGAATGTCTGGGAATGGGCAAGGTAGACGACTTAGGGCATCAGCATTTGCAATCTTTGGTCCCGGACGATATTCAAGCTTACAGTCATATGACTGTAACATGATCGACCAACGCAACATACGTGGAGAGATGATGTCTGGAGTTGGTTTGGATGTCTTGAAAAGACCCAGAAGTGGTTTATGGTCGGTTACAAGAGTGAATGGTCGACCATACAGAAAGTGATGAAATTTCTTTACGCCTGCAACTAAAGATAATGCTTCTTTGTCGATTTGTGCGTAGTTTCGTTCCGTTGTCGTTAGCGTTCTTGAGGCAAACGCGACAGGAGCATCTCTTCCATCTGGTTGTGTTTGACTTAGTACGGCTCCAATACCATACGGCGATGCATCACATGTCAGGGTTGTTGGTAGTTCTGTATTAAAAGGAACAAGAACACTTTCTGATGATAAAAGTTCTTTTACCTTATTGAAGCTGTCTTCATGTGCAGAAGTCCATTTCCATGTTGTTGACTTATCCAACAATCTGTGTAGTGGTTCTGCGATGGTTGCCTTATCCTTAAGGAACCCATTGTAGAAATTTAGTAGGCCCAGAAAAGCTTGAAGTTCTAATTTGTTTTTTGGGGTAGGTGCGTTCTTGATTGCTTTTACTTTGGATTCGGCAGGATGAATACCTTCTCTGTCTACTCGATATCCTAGGAATTCTACGGATGTGACACCAAAAATACATTTGTCTCGGTTTGCTCGTAGTCCTCTTTCTTTAAATCTTTGTAGTACTTGTTTTACTCTTTCTGTGAGTTGAAACATCGTCGTAGCTCTGATTAATATGTCGTCAAAATATGGCGTTACACCGGGTATATTTTGTAGTAGTTCATCCATGACATTTTGAAATATTCCTGGTGCGATACTTACTCCAAATTGTAGACGTTTCACTATGTATGCACCCCGATGTGTAATTATTGTTTGTGCTTCGGCTGCAGACTCATCTACAGGTAACTGAAGATAAGCTTGTGACATGTCTATCTTGGCGTAATATCCTCCTCCTGTCAGATTTGACAAAAGATGATTTACTGCAGGAATTGGGTATGGATGTTCTTGTAGCGCCTTGTTGATGGTGACTTTATAATCCCCACACAATCGAATAGCCCCATTTGGTTTTATTACAGGTACTACTGGAGTGGACCATTTTGGATTGGATATCGGTTGTAGGACATCTTCTTTCAATAATCGTTCAATTTCTAAATCGATTCGCGGTCGCAGAGCTAAAGGAACATTACGAACTTTTAAACGGATAGGAGTTACCTTCTGATCAAGTGGAATAGAGACTGGTGGTCCGCGGTAACTTCCCAATTTTTCATCGAAAACTTCTTTGTACTGCTCAAGGATTTCGTCTAGTGTATTTGATTGTTGAACTTGATTTATTCCTGTTAGTTCTATACCCAATGGTTGAAACCATTCTAGTCCTAGCAAATTTGTTAAACTACCTTCAGCTACTAAAAGTCGTAGTTGCCTTCTGTAGTTCTTATAGCGGACATTTACGCTGCATGTTCCCTTCATCTTGATTTGGTTCTTTTGATAATCTCGCAAATTGATGTGTAGAGGTTCAATTGTTGGTCCTCCACTTGGCCAAAAACTTCGGTATGTCGCAAAAGAAATTATGGAATAATCGGACCCCGAGTCGACCTCCATTTCACAGTTGAGGCCCTCTATTTTTACTGTAATTTTAATCTTTCTCATTGTAGGTGTAATGTTATATATGTAGTAGTCGTCGTATGCGTTGTATGTTTCTTCATTGCTAATTTGATTAGTTTTTGATTTGTTTGATTTCGGTTGCTTGGGTTTCCAGGTGCTTTCTGTTGCCCTTTTCTTACCTTGACACACTCTTTCTATGTGTCCCTTTTTATGACAAAAGTTGCATTCTGCATTGCGGAACTTGCATCCGTCACGATTATTTTTTTTTTTTATTGTAATTTTTTCTTGTATTGCCTAGTACATGATTCATTGTTGACCCTGTAACTACATTCTTTGTTTCAACTAGTGCCTGTAATTCTTTAACTTGTATTGAAGCGGCTTCTCCTGCGAGTGACTTGTTGATGGCATCATCAAGTGTTAATGTGGATTCACTTAACAATCGTCTTTGAATATTATCGTCACGTAATCCAGCTACAAACTGGTCTAGCAAACGATCATTTAGGGTAGTGCCGAATTCACATTCTTCAGCTAAACGACGTAATTCTGTAACATAGGATGCTATTGATTCTTCTTTTTGCTGTGTTCGCTTACAAAATAAGAATCTTTTGTATATCCTCGAAGTTTGTGGCATGAAATGTTTTCTTAGAATTTCTACAAGTTCATCGTATGTTTTTTTGTCTGGTTCTACTGGTGATATTAGTGATTGTAATATGCCAAATGTTGTTGGCCCGATGACTGTCAGAAGTGTAGCACGTTTCTTTACTGGCGATGTGATGTCGTTTGCTAAACAGTAGTATTTTAGTTGTTGTACATACATATTCCATGTATGTGGTTTGTTGATGTTAAACTCTTGTATTGATCCAACAGACGTCATTGTAGTTTTTATCTTTCAACTTTCAATCTTGTTGCAATTCCTTTTTTTCCTCGTCGCCAATATTATGTCTTGTACAACATAAAATTAAACAGGAATACACAGAATATAATATTATTTATATTTTAATAAATAACAGACAATTGGATTATTTTAGAATATTATGACAGCTACTTGAATTCCAAAACAAAACATATCATGGATAACTTTAATATACAACAATTACATATACCTACCTCGTTAAATTCATCATCTTTTCTTTAATGTTACATATTATTGAAACATTTCTTTGCATTTAAAAGTATGAAAACCGATAATTTGTAATCATTGACATTGACATGCCAAATGTTATAACAGCGTTTATCTTTTTAAAATTTTCAAGGAAAACTGTGATCACACATTTGTGTACGAACTTCACATTAATCTAGTTAGGAATATTTGTTTTTTACCTAGTTACTTACGACATATTTGGCAACATTTTCCAAGTGCATATGAACCGTCAAAATTTATAATTTTTAATTATACTGTTTTAGGCCTTTTTACCTGTGCAGATATAATTGCCCATTCTCATAAATTATGATTATGAAATAAACTTCTTTCAAATTGCCCTCATTTCATAAATATTTCTATTTATAGGTTCAAAATGACATGTCAAACATGGCGTTCTTCGTCTTATATTTTTCCATGTTTTCTTTGATCCATTGTTTCACTTATCCAATTTTCAACATTTAAGAATTTTTTACACGAAAACTATGCTTCATACAGAAATTTAACTTATTACGAGGGCACTCGAGACAATCATTTCCTACAACTTGGTTTAAATTTCATAAAAATCGCTCGCACCATTCAGGCTGTAGAGGTGTTCAAAGCTTTGGCGATCGTCGTGATTAAAGAAAATATATATAGATAGTGAATCTGATCGTTTAGTATTAGGATAAATTTACAGATATTTTAACTTAGAATCTAAATTCTACATATATTGTTTACTCTATTTTATTAACTTTTATTATTTACAGCAAAGAATATAATAATAATGAAATAGTCATAAAATTTGTGTTTTATTGTAAATTACCTCGGACACGGTTAAAATATATCATTTACGACTTTAAAAATATATTCCAGGTGTAGTATTATTTGTCTTTTATACTAATTTTTATTAACATCTATAGTTTGGTGCACGAAATATTAAAACATTACATTCACCGCAAATTTACAATATTTTTGTCGGCCACCAGCTAATCATCTTGGGTCATTTTTTTCACATATTGCGGTGTGGAAAATACACATTGGTGTACTGACTTCACATTAATCTAGGTAGGAATATTTGTTTTTTACCTAGTTACTTACGACATATTTGGCAACACTGTTCAAGTACATATGAAACGTCAAAATTTATAATTTTTAATTTAAATGTTTTAGGCCTTTTTTACCTGTGCGGATATAGTTGCCCATTCTCAAAACTTATGATTATGAATTAAACTTCTTTCAAATTGTCTTCATTTCATATATATTTCCATTTAAAGGTTCAAAATGATATGTCAAACATGGCGTTCTTCGTCTTAAATTTTCAAGGAAAACTGTGATCGTTACTGTGACAAATATTGTTTCTGTCCCAATTTTCAATCTTTAATAATTTTTTACTCAAAAACTATGCATCCTACAGAAATTTTACTTATTACGAGGGCACTCGAGACAATCATTTCCTACAACTTGGTACAAATTTCACGAAAATCGCTCGCACCGTTTAGGCTGTAGAGGTGTTCAAAGAATGGCGATCGTCTTGATTAAAGAAACTATAGTGAGATAGTGAATCTGATCGTTTAGTATTATAGACTAGCGAAAACTCGGCTACGCCGAGTTTCCCCTAGGGCTCCGCCGATAGTGTTTTATAATAGTCTTTACGTACATCCAGTCTGTCTGCACATACTTTAAACCCAAATTGCAAACGGTTACAGTCTTATCAAAGGTTTAACTCCTCTCCTGCTCACTCAATCTGCCCACGAATTTGCTCACCCAAACTGCCCCAACCAAATTGCCCTTAAAGGGGGAGCTCCCATTTGATACCACACACGACATATTTCCGACAGCTTTTTGCAAAAAAAAACAAAAGACGATCGAGTTGTCAAATATCTGCATTAGAGCCCTTAAGAAAACTTTTCATTTGATACCATACACGACATATGTCGGACAATATTTTGCAAAAAAACAAAAGACAATCGAGTTGTCAAATTTTTGACTTTTTTCCATAGCAGCTCGTGAGAAAACTTTTCATTTGTTACCAAGCACGACATATATCTTACAACTTTTTGCAAAAAACAAAAGACGATCGCGTTGCCAAAATTTATCATTTCTGCACGGCAGCTCTTTAAAAAACAAATCATTTGATAACAAACACGACATATATCTGACTACGTTTTGCAAAAAACAAAAGACAATCAAGTAATCATATTTTTCTCATTTCTGCTTATTAGTTCTTGAGAAAACATTTTATGTGATACCAAACACGACATATTTCATACTAGTTATTGCAAAAGAACAAATGAATATCGAGTTGTCAAATATCTGACATTTCTATATAGCAGCTCTTAAGAAAACATTTCATTTGATACCAAATTCGACAAATTTCTGACTACTTTTTGCAAAAGATAAAAGACAATCAAGTAATCATATTTTTCTCATTTCTGCATATCAGCTCTTGGGAAAATATATTATTTGATACCAAATACGGCTTATTTCTGACAACTTTTTGCGAAAAAAAAAGACGATCGAGTTGTCACAATTTTGACAATTTTGCATGGCAGCTCTTGAGAAAACATTTCATCTGATACCAAACACGTCATATTTCTGACAAAATTTGCAAAAGACAAAAGCCAATCAGGTTATAAATTTTTTGACATTTCTGCATGGCAACACCCGAAAATACATTTCATTTCATACCACACACGTCATATTTCTGACAACTTAAAGACAAAACAAAACACGATTGTGTTGTCATATTTTTAACATTTCTGCATCACAGCTCTTGAGAAAACATTTCATTTGATACCAAACACTACATATTTCTGAGAAGATTTTGCAATAAACAAAAGATGAACGAGTTGTCATGTTTTTGACATTTCTGCATGACAGCTGTTGAGCAAACATTTTATTTCATACCAAACATTACATATTTCTGACTTTTTCACTCATAAATATATAAACCAATCCAAATTCAGGATTCTACCTAGTTACCAAATTTCGTTTCGACAAAACAGCGTCAAAGAAGTTTTTTCGCACCCTTTAAGCCAATAAGATGTCGTATTTTTACAAGTGAGTTTTGATAAGTGATTTTTTTTGTCGTTTTAGAAACATAATGTTTACATACCTGTCAAAGTCTGTATATTTTCAGTGTTATCAGTTTTTATTAAAAACGAGTCGATTTGGACATGAATCTATTTAAAATGTTGGAAAAGCAAACTGAAACCTAATACCTCTAAACACAATAAATATTCACAAGATTTTTGTCAAGAAAAAAATTATATAAATAATTACCTGATTTTTATTTTGGAAATAGTCATCCGAATACCAATCGTGGTTAAATTTTAACCTGGAAAAATTTTCCGATTGCTTTACTCAAGCCTGTTGCCAATTTATTTCGTGACATTGATAAAAAATTACTCGTTTGACAACTCAGAATTTTTTTGTCAATGCCACTCAATAAATTGCTAGGCAACCGGCTCTCGTAACAATCTGAAAATTTTTCCGGCAAAAATTTACCACTTATGATATTATACAGGGTGTTCCACGACTCGACCGACAAACTTTTACCATATATTCCAGAGGTCATTACGATCAAAAAATGTTATATGACCTATAGTTGAATTCCTCTTTGTTTCGGAGATATCGAAGAAATTTAAAAAAAAAATATAATTGAGTTAGCCTTGACGGATTTGTTTAACAAAAAAAAACAGTTTAATGACGTGTTTACAATCGTAGTTATTAATTTAAGCCATTATGCCGCATTTTACTAATACAGAATATGCCGATATGGTTTTCGTGTATGGTTTTTGCAATGGAAGTGGACGTGCTGCAGCTGCGGAGTACCTTAGGCGATACCCAGATCGCATTGTTCCTCACCATACAACTTTTTCAAACGTTTTTCGTTGCTTGAGAGAGACAGGATTTTTTCCACGTCGTCGTGTAGAAAGAGATGGAGATGGGCACGCTGAAGAAGAAGTTTTAAATGCAGTTGAACGAAGTCCTTCTACCAGTATTCGTAGAATATCTCATACAACGGGAATTCCTCAAACCAACTTATGGAGAATTCTGCACCATGATGGACTTTATCCCTATCATTTACAAAAGGTCCAGCATTTACTTCCTGACGATTTAGAAAATCGAGTACGGTATTGCCAGTGGTTACAAAATAGTTTGGAGGTTATTCCACACATACTTTTTACGGATGAGGCCCAATTTACAAGGAATGGTATTAACAACACACGTAATTCTCACATCTGGGCGGATCAAAACCCACACGAAACAATCGTGGTTAACCATCAACATCGTTTTTCCGTCAACGTGTGGTGCGGCTTGTTAAATAATAATCTTATTGGGCCTCATTTTTTTGAAGGATCTCTTAGTGCAGAAACTTACCTTCACTTTTTGGAAGAAGAATTGCCGAATTACATGGAAGATATTCCTCTGGAAACTCGTCGTGGCATGTGGTTCCAGCAAGATGGGGCACCACCACATTTTGGGAGACAAGTGACGGTGTTTCTTAATGAAAATTTTCCGGAAAGATGGATAGGACGAGGTGGTCCTGTACATTGGCCAGCTCGGTCACCTGACTTGTCGCCTTTAGATTTTTTTCTGTGGGGTTGCCTCAAATCTCGTGTGTATAATAATGGTAAACCAGATACACGCCAAGAGTTGACTGACCGTATAGTTGAAGCTACTAATTCTCTAAAGAATGAATTGGCAGTAATTAACTGGCAACATTCTATGACTCGAAGGATAGCGAAATGTTTAGAAAATGGCGGTTCTCATTTTGAACAGTTGTTGTAATTTTGTGTTAACTAGCTATCCATTGATGAATAAATTTTCTTTTATCATTTTGTTTCTTAATTTCTTCGATATCTCCGAAACAAAGAGGAATTCAACTATAGGTCATATAACATTTTTTGATCGTAATGACCCCTGGAATATATGGTAAAAGTTTGTCGGTCGAGTCGTGGAACACCCTGTATATGACAATTTTCTGCAAAAAACAAAAGACGATCGAGTTGTCATATTTTTGACATTTTTGTATGACAGCTTTAGAAAAAACATTTCATTTGATACACATGTTTCTGACAACTTTATAAAAAAACAAAAGACGGTCGAGTTGTTAAATTTTTGTCATTTTTGCATGACACCTCTTGAGAATTTTTTTCATTTGATACCGAGCACAACACATTTCTGACAACTTTTTGCAATAAACACAATCTGATCGAGTTGTCAAATTTTTAACTTTTGTGCATAGCAGCTCATGTTACAACATTTTAATAGATACCAAACACGACATATTTCTGACAACTTTGTGCATATAACAAAAGATAATCGAGTTGTCAAATTTTTGACATTTCTGTATAGCAGCTTGTTAAGTTTGTTATGAGGTGTGACAAGCAAGATCAGAGTTACTGACGATTATAAAAATGTTATTATTATTGTTTAAAAAACCAAGTCAACTCTGTATTCATATTTTGTAATCATAGTCATCTGTAAAGAAGCAAAGATGCAACAATTAAAAACCCTTAACGATGAAAAAAAATATATAAAAAAAAAAAGTCGGTGACGAACCAAGTGAGGGTTCACTCGTGTTTTTCATTCTCTCTGAATCTTTCTTTAAAAAATCAAAATTCATTATTAATTTTTGCATCTTGGCTTTGAATTCCACCTTATAATCTTAAATTTGAATAATTAAATATTATTGATTGAATATCGTCGTTTAATTGTCTAGTGGGGATCTTTTCCTTTCAGAAATAGTGAAAGTGTAAGTGTTTATTCGTGCTTGTGAATAGTATTGTATTCGCCAGCAGTGGGCCATTTGAGCTCAAACCCTGTCTTCAAGTCGAGCTAATTTGAGCGTCGACCAGGACAACGGCAATCGTCTTCAAGTCGAGCCAGAACGAGCATCGACCAGGACAGCAAAGGATTGCCGTTTCAACCAGATCTCCACTACTGTTGCGTGCCCTCAAGCGCAACGCATCATCAACCAGAATAGCGGTATTCAGCCGCCTCAACTAGATCCCTACTGCCGTTGCGCACATGCAAGCGCAGCGTGTCCATCTCCTCACGCATCCGAACCCATCACCGCTTTGAGACGCAACCAGCGTCTCCTACTCCTGTTTCGTCACCGCTTCAAGACGCATCCAGCGATTCCCATTCCTGTTTCCTGTCATTAGATCCCAAGTCCCTGCCCCTTTTTTAAAGTCTCCTTAAGTCAAGGTCAGTACTCTTGCTTTTGCTTGTGATACCTCAAACAAATTTAATAATACAGTCCACTCGCGATTATTGCAAATAACAACATACAATTAGTCCATTAGCGACTTGGTCCTTCGAACTTAACTTAACATAAAAATTTGGTCCTTCGAGCCGGATGTTCCACTGTCAATTTTAGTACTATGGAAGTTGATTTAAAAACGTTAAAGGCCCTAGCAAGAGGCTACGAATCCCGTATTGTAAAAATACACGATCTCGCGAAAAAGTGCACTCCAACGGACACATGCGCCAATGAACGCTTCTTGGACGAATCCCAAGAAGTCGATTTGTTAAGGGAGGAATTTAAAAATGCCTTAATTCGTATAAATGACCTTGAGCTATCTATTGATGCTAATTTTAATCCAAATTTTGATACATTAATGACAATAGAAATGTATTTTTCAAAAATAAAAAGAACGAGAAGTGAGCTGTCCTTGTTGGCCCCCAAAGCGCAGCCGTCAAAATCTAGTACTGCACTAAATAAATGTAAAAAACTGCCCGCTATTGAATTGCCATCTTTTAATGGGAAAGTAGAAATGTGGCCGTTATTTTATCAATCATTCAAATCAAATGTACATGAAAACGAGGCGCTCTCAAACGAACAAAAAATTAGTTATCTAATAGGCAAACTTACGGGCAATGCTCTAGAAATAACAGGGGGGATATTGCCCACACCTGAAAACTATGACATTATTTGGGACGGCCTGGTAAAGCAATACCAGGATGAAAGAACAATGGCTAAGCAATACTTAGACAATATTTTCAATATAAAATTTAGTTCAAAAAACCCAAGTCATTTGACAACGTTTGTCAATAAATTTTCCGCCTCCGTAGAGGCTATCAAGCAACTTAATATTCCAGACATTCTGGATTTCGTGCTATTAAACTGCGCATCCAAAAAGGTGGATCCAGAAATAGTATTGCTATTTGATACGATATTCCGCGAAACGGAATTTCCTACTTGCAAAAACTTCTTAGATTTTGTTAGAGATCAGGCAAAGATCTTGGAGCGTTTTTCATCTGTAAAGGGATCGCCAAAAGTGGCGAATCATTCACGCACATTTTTGGCGGCAGATGAAAAACCAAAACAAAAAATACCTTGTAAAATACCTTGTATTTTGTGCAACAGTGCGGAACATTCCAATCTGTATTTTTGCGAAAATTTCCATAAAATGTCAGTACAAGACAGATTTGGATTTATAAAATCAAAAAATGCATGTTATAATTGCTTATCCAATGTTCATTCAGTAAAAAACTGTCCATCACGCTATAGATGCCGGGAATGTAACAAAAAACATCATACATTTTTGCATTTTTCATCTTCTACTCAATCTCCAACCAAACAAATAACGGAACCGGAGAAAATTGACACTTCATGTCATGTATCCACAAATAATAATGGTTATGTTTTGTTGTCGACAGCACAAGTTTATGCAACGAACATAAATAAAAAGAAACTAATGATTAGATGTCTATTAGACAATGGGTCACAAAATAATCTTATAACAAAGAATTGTTGTGAAAAATTAAAATTACCGATCACACCGCTCGAAAACTCAAAAATTCGGGGGATCGGGATGACAAGTCGCCCAGTTTATGGGTATGTAAATTTTGACATAGAATCGAGAGTATCGCCTCATAAGTACAATTTAAATGCATTAGTAGTAGAATGTATAACTGATAATTTACCTTCGTGTAAACTAGATGCTTCAAAGTTTCGGTCCTTAAAATCCATTCTTTTAGCCGATAATTCCTGGAATGTACCGGGAAAAATTGACGTAATTCTAGGGGCTCAAATATATCCCTCTTTAATACTATCGAATCGATTAGGAACCGCACCTGTAGCCTATGATACAACATTAGGTTATGTGCTAATCGGAGAAATAAATAATAAAGTTGTACCTTCTGAATCCTTTTCATCATTTTCTGCATTTGCACAAAATAATTTAGTATCTTGTTTGCACAAGTTTTGGGAACTAGAAGAAGTTCCAAGTCACACAATAAAGAGTCCTGAAAACGCTGAATGTGAAAAAATATTTACGGAAACCACTAAACGTTTAGAAAATGGCAGATACATAGTAAACTTACCATTTGAGAGAGATCCTAATTTGTTGGGAAATTCTCGCTTAATAGCCGAACGTCGGCTCTTACATTTAGAAAAACGTTTTAGTCAGTCAGTAGATTTGCAACGTCAATACAATGACATAATAAATGAATATTTACAAAAAGGTTATCTGTCAGAAGTGACGAATAATGAAGGCTATTTTATTCCACATCATGCTGTCATTCGCGAAGACAAAGCTACAACAAAAGTTAGAATAGTTCTGGATGCTAGCGCTAAAACTCATACTGGACTGTCTCTGAATGATTTATTGTACTCTGGCCCAAATTTGCAAGCAGATTTATTTAATTTATTGTTAAATTTTAGATTATTTCCCATAGCCTTGACAGCTGACATAAAACAGATGTATTTACAAGTATTAGTGTCAGAACAACATAGAAAATATCAGAAAATTCTTTATAGATTTGACACCTCTGAAGCGATAAAAACTTTTCAATTTAATTGTGTTTGTTTTGGAATAAAATCTAGCCCTTACTTAGCAATGCGAACTATCCGACAATTAGCGGAAGACGAAAGTAAAAATTATCCAAATGTGACAAATCGGGCAAAGACTGAATTATATATGGACGACTTAGTCGTATCTGTTATAAATTCAACTGAAGCTAGTAGTCTTATAACGGATTTAATTAATTTAATGTCAGCTGGAGGTTTCGATTTGATAAAATGGGCGAGTAACAATACATCACTCATTGAGAGTTTACCAACCTCACACAAAACCAGTATAGACTTGTCAAAGGGAGAAAACTTAAAGATTTTAGGAATATCTTGGAATCCTAACACTGACACTTTCACATTCCAAACGTCAAACTTTGACACAGCACACTGCACAAAAAGAATTATATTGTCAACAGTTGCCAGATTATTTGACGTGCTTGGATTAGTCTCACCTGTAATATTATATGCCAAATTATTAATAAAGGAGTTATGGCAAGCCGGCGTTGATTGGGATGACATACCACCCAAAAACATAACCTCGAATTTTTGCAAATTGATCGCAGAATTCAACTGTTTAGAGAAATTGTCGGTCCCTAGACATATAGGCATTTCGGAAGGCTGCCGAGTAAACCTGGTTGCCTTTTGCGATGCTAGTACAAAGGCGTATGGTTGCGTCATCTATCTTCAAGTAGTAAATTTAAATAATGTCACAATTAGACTATTATGTTCAAAATCCAAGGTAGCTCCTATGAAAATAATCACTTTAGCCAGGCTCGAATTGTGTGCTGCTCTTCTTATGGCAAAACTTGTAAAACATGTTAAAGATTATATAATTAAAAAATACCCAATTGATAAAATATATGCTTTTTCTGATTCTATGATCACATTATCATGGATAAAATCATCTCCGCATAGATGGACAACATTTGTAAGCAACAGAGTTGCGCAAATACAAGAAAATTTAGATCCAAGTTGTTTTTATTATGTGGCAGGGAAAGAAAACCCTAGCGATTTAATATCTAGAGGGATGCTCCCAGCCCAATTAATTACATGTAATTTATGGTGGAACGGCCCCGATTGGTTACAGTCAACAATCGAAAATTGGCCTATTCATCAATTAAATACTTTGTCTGTTGACCAATTACCGGAAATTAATTCGAAAACATTTAATACCACTGCATCTGTGATTCATTATCCCATTTTATACACTTTGGCACAAAATATATCCTCTTGGAGCAAATTGTTAAGGGTAACAAGTTACATTTTAAAGTTTGGCAAAAAATTACTTTTCAAAGGTTACATATCCGCGTCAAACTTAGCCATAGCAGAAATATATATTTTAAGGGCTGTACAATTTGTATACTTCTATGAAATAATAAAAACGCTTCAAGAGGGAAATAATCGGTCAATAAAAAACAAACAAATATTAAAACTTTCCCCATTTGTAGACGAAAACGGAATATTAAGAGTTGGCGGAAGATTATTCAATGCAACATTGCCATTTGAAGTTAAACATCCAATTTTGCTGCCAAAATCTGATCACATAGTCGAATTAATTATAGGTTATTATCATATTTCAAATTGTCATGCGGGAACAGATTTGTTACTAGCAATAATTCGTCAGAAATATTGGATTATTGCCGGTAGAAATGCAATCAAACGAAATTTATACAAATGTAATAAATGTTTTAAGGCAAGACCGATTAGCACACAACCTAAGATGGGGGATTTACCGGATTATCGAGTAACTGTTTCAAAGCCATTTGTTTACACAGGTGTAGATTATGCAGGCCCAATTAAATTCATAAAATCAAGACATAAAGGCCAACACGCAAAAAAGGCATACATTTGCATTTTCATTTGTCTAACTATAAAGGCTGTTCATATTGAATTGGTTTCAGATCTAACAGTAAATTCGTTTATTAACGCGTTTAAAAGATTTGTATCAAGGAGAGGCCCCGTTTCACATTTATATTCCGATAATAACACAGTAAAAATTGGGCAGGTAGTCATAATTAAAGAAATTCGATTACCACCATTAGAATGGCCATTAGGAATTATCATTAAATTATACTTTGGAAACGACAAAATAGCTCGCGTCGCGTTGGTAAAAACAGAAAACGGTGTAATCAAACGCCCAATTAATAAATTATGTCCACTACCAACTCAATAGATAGCTTAATTGTCGTCAATTTTCATTATTGTTGTTTTGTTAATTTGTAAAAATGTCACTTTGAAACAAAATGTCATTTTGACATTATGCCACTCTGACATATTGTCAGATAGACATAATGTCACTTGTTAACTGTCACTCGATGTTTCTGTCGAGTTGATTATTTTTTGTTTTTTCTGTTCGTACTTGTTTTTTCCAAGCAATTGTTAGTTGCAGTGCATTTTTTCGCCAAATCGAATTAATTATTATGCACCACGCAAATTTCTTGTGCCCGGGAATATGTTAAGTTTGTTATAAGGTGTGACAAGCAAGATCAGAGTTACTGACGATTATAAAAATGTTATTATTATTGTTTAAAAAACCAAGTCAACTCTGTATTCATATTTTGTAATCATAGTCATCTGTAAAGAAGCAAAGATGCAACAATTAAAAACCCTTAACGATGAAAAAAAATATATAAAAAAAAAAGTCGGTGACGAACCAAGTGAGGGTTCACTCGTGTTTTTCATTCTCTCTGAATCTTTCTTTAAAAAATCAAAATTCATTATTAATTTTTGCATCTTGGCTTTGAATTCCACCTTATAATCTTAAATTTGAATAATTAAATATTATTGATTGAATATCGTCGTTTAATTGTCTAGTGGGGATCTTTTCCTTTCAGAAATAGTGAAAGTGTAAGTGTTTATTCGTGCTTGTGAATAGTATTGTATTCGCCAGCAGTGGGCCATTTGAGCTCAAACCCTGTCTTCAAGTCGAGCTAATTTGAGCGTCGACCAGGACAACGGCAATCGTCTTCAAGTCGAGCCAGAACGAGCATCGACCAGGACAGCAAAGGATTGCCGTTTCAACCAGATCTCCACTACTGTTGCGTGCCCTCAAGCGCAACGCATCATCAACCAGAATAGCGGTATTCAGCCGCCTCAACTAGATCCCTACTGCCGTTGCGCACATGCAAGCGCAGCGTGTCCATCTCCTCACGCATCCGAACCCATCACCGCTTTGAGACGCAACCAGCGTCTCCTACTCCTGTTTCGTCACCGCTTCAAGACGCATCCAGCGATTCCCATTCCTGTTTCCTGTCATTAGATCCCAAGTCCCTGCCCCTTTTTTAAAGTCTCCTTAAGTCAAGGTCAGTACTCTTGCTTTTGCTTGTGATACCTCAAACAAATTTAATAATACAGTCCACTCGCGATTATTGCAAATAACAACATACAATTAGTCCATTAGCGACTTGGTCCTTCGAACTTAACTTAACACAGCTCTTGAGCAAATATTTCATTTGATACCTAACACGACTGACTTTTCCCAAAAAACGAAAGACCGCGTTGTCAAATTTTTGACAAAACACTCTATTTGCAACAGAAATCGTGAGATTGAATCATTTTTAATCTCACATTTTTAGCCGAAACTAATTAAGAGTACATGCATTTGGGGACCCCATAACTCCTGAACTGTTTAAAATATCTTCAAATAAACACAAAAATGGTGATGTTTGGGGTTGAAATATGAATGAGCACCTATATAATGAACCTTTTCAATTTAAAGAGATAGAAGATATGCGCAATGGGGATCTGCGCATAGTAAGAACAACAGAGATCTATGACATGTGTTTCGAAAAAATTTAGACGTAAAATGTGAGAATGTCTCAGATAACTTGAAAAAATCTTATCGAAATAAGTTACAAAAGCTTTTATTGAAGTTAAAATGTCTAACGATGCAAATTGTCACTGAGAATACCGGTATTTTAATGACTGCAATATGTTTGACGTTTCGTTGGACAGCCCAATTGGCTGTTGTTCGCGCCATTTTCTTACTATTTGCAGCGATAGAAAGAGATTGCCGTTGGATTGAAAAGGTCCATTGTTGTCATCAGCATATATTTTTGTACAAATGCTGTGTTGTGATTATAATTTTATAATGCATTGTTGTAATAAAGACATTTTACATGATACATATTTAAAGTACATTGCTTATGAACCACAACATTTTAAAGGAAACATTTCAATTGTTGTTAACCTTATGAATTATTTAAATATTGTATTGCTATTCACTAAGTTATTCAGTGATCACCTAACTTTGTTATCTAATCTTTACAAGTAAGTCTAATAATCTAATACATTGTCCCGCGTTTTCGTGTCCAGGCTTAAGTTACCTGGCAGCTGGCTGATTTAAAATAGTATATTGAACTCACTCGTGATTAAATTTACAGATGTTTAACTTAAAAACTAAATTCTATATACATTGTTTACTATATTTTACCAACTTTCATTATTTACTCAGCACAGAATATAATAATAATAGAAAGTCATAAAATTTATGTTTTATTGTAAATTACCTCCGACACGGTTAAAATATCACATTTCTGACTTCAAAAATGTATTCCAAATACAGTATTTATCCCCTACACTAATTTTTAATAACAATAGTGCGGTGCACAAAATATTTAAACATTACTTTCACCGCAAATTTGAATTTTTTGTGTCGACCACCGGCCTTTCATCTTCGGTCGTTTTTTTCCACATTATGCGGGATGAAAAATTTACTAAATTATTGTTTAATATCTCTCAAATATGTAGATATCTAATAATTATTCTGATCCTTTTCGACGTGTTTCCTTATACATTTTCCAAAATTCTATTTACATAATAAAATATATAACATAAAAAACATGGCTTAAAATCATTACATATACCTACCTCGTTAATTTCATCATCTTTTCTTTAATGTTACATATTATTCAAACATTTTTTTTGCATTTAAAAGGATGAAAACCAATAATTTGTCATCATTGACATGCCAAATGACATGACAGCGTTTATCGTACGGACTTCACATTAGTCTAGTCAGGAATATTTGTTTTTCACCTAGTTACTTATGACACATTTGGCAACACTGTCCAAGTACATATGAACCGTCAAATTTTATAATTTTTAATTAAAATTATTTAGGCCTTTTTTACCTGTGCGGATATAGTTGCCTATTCTCAAAATTTATGATTATGAATTAAACTTCTTTCAAATTGTCTCCATTTCACAAATATTCCCATTTAAAGGTTTGAAATGATATGTCAAACATGGCGTTCTTCGTCTTAAATTTTCAAGGAAAACTGTGATCGTTACTGTGATCTTTATTGTTTTTGTCCCAATTTTCAATCTTTAATAATTTTTTACTCGAAAACTATGCATCCTACAGAAATTTGTGTTATTACGAGGGCACTCGAGACAATAATTTCCTACAACTTGGTGAAAATTTCACGAAAATCGGTCGTACCATTCAGGCTGTAGAGGTGTTCAAAGGATGGCGATCGTCGTGATGAATTCAAATATATATATATAGAACTATAGATAGTGAATCTAATCATTTAGTATTATAGACTAGCGAAAACTCGGCTACGCCGAGCTTCCCCTAGGGCTCCGCCGATAGTGTTTTATAATAGTCTTTACGTACATCCAGTCTGTCTGCACATACTTTAAACCCAAATTGCAAACGGTTACAGTCTTATCAAAGGTTTAACTCCTCTCCTGCTCACTCAATCTGCCCACGAATTTGCTCACCCAAACTGCCCTAACCAAATTGCCCTTAAAGGGGGAGCTCCCATTTGATACCACACACGACATATTTCCGACAGCTTTTTGCAAAAAAAACAAAAGACGATCGAGTTGTCAAATATCTGCATTAGAGCCCTTAAGAAAACTTTTCATTTGATACCATACACGACATATGTCGGACAATATTTTGCAAAAAACAAAAGACGATCGAGTTGTCAAATTTTTGACTTTTTTCCATAGCAGCTCGTGAGAAAACTTTTCATTTGTTACCAAGCACGACATATATCTTACAACTTTTTGCAAAAAACAAAAGACGATCGCGTTGCCAAAATTTATCATTTCTGCACGGCAGCTCTTTAAAAAACAAATCATTTGATAACAAACACGACATATATCTGACTACGTTTTGCGAAAAACAAAAGACAATCAAGTAATCATATTTTTCTCATTTCTGCTTATTAGTTCTTGAGAAAACATTTTATGTGATACCAAACACGACATATTTCATACTAGTTATTGCAAAAGAACAAATGAATATCGAGTTGTCAAATATCTGACATTTCTACATAGCAGCTCTTAAGAAAACATTTCATTTGATACCAAATTCGACAAATTTCTGACTACTTTTTGCAAAAGATAAAAGACAATCAAGTAATCATATTTTTCTCATTTCTGCATATCAGCTCTTGGGAAAATATATTATTTGATACCAAATACGGCTTATTTCTGACAACTTTTTTGCGAAAAAAAAGACGATCGAGTTGTCACAATTTTGACAATTTTGCATGGCAGCTCTTGAGAAAACATTTCATCTGATACCGAACACGTCATATTTCTGACAAAATTTGCAAAAGACAAAAGCCAATCAGGTTATAAATTTTTTGACATTTCTGCATGGCAACACCCGAGAATACTTTTCATTTCATACGACACACGACATATTCTGACAACTTAAAGATAAAAACAAAAGACGATTGTGTTGTCATATTTTTCACATTTCTGCATGACAGCTCTTGAGAAAACATTTGATTTGATACCAAACACGATATATTTCTGACAACTTTATGAAAAAAACAAAAGACGATCGTGTTGTCATATTTTTAACATTTCTGCATGGCAACACCCGAAAATACATTTCATTTCATACCACACACGTCATATTTCTGACAACTTAAAGACAAAACAAAACACGATTGTGTTGTCATATTTTTAACATTTCTGCATCACAGCTCTTGAGAAAACATTTCATTTGATACCAAACACTACATATTTCTGAGAAGATTTTGCAATAAACAAAAGATGAACGAGTTGTCATATTTTTGACATTTCTGCATGACAGCTGTTGAGCAAACATTTTATTTCATACCAAACATTACATATTTCTGACTTTTTCACTCATAAATATATAAACCAATCCAAATTCAGGATTCTACCTAGTTACCAAATTTCGTTTCGACAAAACAGCGTCAAAGAAGTTTTTTCGCACCCTTTAAGCCAATAAGATGTCGTATTTTTACAAGTGAGTTTTGATAAGTGAATTTTTTTGTCGTTTTAGAAACATAATGTTTACATACCTGTCAAAGTCTGTATATTTTCAGTGTTATCAGTTTTTATTAAAAACGAGTCGATTTGGACATGAATCTATTTAAAATGTTGGAAAAGCAAACTGAAACCTAATACCTCTAAACACAATAAATATTCACAAGATTTTTGTCAAGAAAAAAATTATATAAATAATTACCTGATTTTTATTTTGGAAATAGTCATCCGAATACCAATCGTGGTTAAATTTTAACCTGGAAAAATTTTCCGATTGCTTTACTCAAGCCTGTTGCCAATTTATTTCGTGACATTGATAAAAAATTACTCGTTTGACAACTCAGAATTTTTTTGTCAATGCCACTCAATAAATTGCTAGGCAACCGGCTCTCGTAACAATCTGAAAATTTTTCCGGCAAAAATTTACCACTTATGATATTATATATGACAATTTTCTGCAAAAAACAAAAGACGATCGAGTTGTCATATTTTTGACATTTTTGTATGACAGCTTTAGAAAAAACATTTCATTTGATACACATGTTTCTGACAACTTTATAAAAAAACAAAAGACGGTCGAGTTGTTAAATTTTTGTCATTTTTGCATGACACCTCTTGAGAATTTTTTTCATTTGATACCGAGCACAACACATTTCTGACAACTTTTTGCAATAAACACAATCTGATCGAGTTGTCAAATTTTTAACTTTTGTGCATAGCAGCTCATGTTACAACATTTTAATAGATACCAAACACGACATATTTCTGACAACTTTGTGCATATAACAAAAGATAATCGAGTTGTCAAATTTTTGACATTTCTGTATAGCAGCTCTTGAGCAAATATTTCATTTGATACCTAACACGACTGACTTTTCCCAAAAAACGAAAGACCGCGTTGTCAAATTTTTGACAAAACACTCTATTTGCAACAGAAATCGTGAGATTGAATCATTTTTAATCTCACATTTTTAGCCGAAACTAATTAAGAGTACATGCATTTGGGGACCCCATAACTCCTGAACTGTTTAAAATATCTTCAAATAAACACAAAAATGGTGATGTTTGGGGTTGAAATATGAATGAGCACCTATATAATGAACCTTTTCAATTTAAAGAGATAGAAGATATGCGCAATGGGGATCTGCGCATAGTAAGAACAACAGAGATCTATGACATGTGTTTCGAAAAAATTTAGACGTAAAATGTGAGAATGTCTCAGATAACTTGAAAAAATCTTATCGAAATAAGTTACAAAAGCTTTTATTGAAGTTAAAATGTCTAACGATGCAAATTGTCACTGAGAATACCGGTATTTTAATGACTGCAATATTTTTGACGTTTCGTTGGACAGCCCAATTGGCAGTTGTTCGCGCCATTTTCTTACTATTTGCAGCGATAGAAAGAGATTGCCGTTGGATTGAAAAGGTCCATTGTTGTCATCAGCATATATTTTTGTACAAATGCTGTGTTGTGATTATAATTTTATAATGCATTGTTGTAATAAAGACATTTTACATGATACATATTTAAAGTACATTGCTTATGAACCACAACATTTTAAAGGAAACATTTCAATTGTTGTTAACCTTATGAATTATTTAAATATTGTATTGCTATTCACTAAGTTATTCAGTGATCACCTAACTTTGTTATCTAATCTTTACAAGTAAGTCTAATAATCTAATACATTGTCCCGCGTTTTCGTGTCCAGGCTTAAGTTACCTGGCAGCTGGCTGATTTAAAATAGTATATTGAACTCACTCGTGATTAAATTTACAGATGTTTAACTTAAAAACTAAATTCTATATACATTGTTTACTATATTTTACCAACTTTCATTATTTACTCAGCACAGAATATAATAATAATAGAAAGTCATAAAATTTATGTTTTATTGTAAATTACCTCGGACACGGTTAAAATATCACATTTCTGACTTCAAAAATGTATTCCAAATACAGTATTTATCCCCTACACTAATTTTTAATAACAATAGTGCGGTGCACAAAATATTTAAACATTACTTTCACCGCAAATTTGAATTTTTTGTGTCGACCACCGGCCTTTCATCTTCGGTCGTTTTTTTCCACATTATGCGGGATGAAAAATTTACTAAATTATTGTTTAATATCTCTCAAATATGTAGATATCTAATAATTATTCTGATCCTTTTCGACGTGTTTCCTTATACATTTTCCAAAATTCTATTTACATAATAAAATATATAACATAATAAACATGGCTTAAAATCATTACATATACCTACCTCGTTAATTTCATCATCTTTTCTTTAATGTTACATATTATTCAAACATTTTTTTTGCATTTAAAAGGATGAAAACCAATAATTTGTCATCATTGACATGCCAAATGACATGACAGCGTTTATCGTACGGACTTCACATTAGTCTAGTCAGGAATATTTGTTTTTCACCTAGTTACTTATGACACATTTGGCAACACTGTCCAAGTACATATGAACCGTCAAATTTTATAATTTTTAATTAAAATTATTTAGGCCTTTTTTACCTGTGCGGATATAGTTGCCTATTCTCAAAATTTATGATTATGAATTAAACTTCTTTCAAATTGTCTCCATTTCACAAATATTCCCATTTAAAGGTTTGAAATGATATGTCAAACATGGCGTTCTTCGTCTTAAATTTTCAAGGAAAACTGTGATCGTTACTGTGATCTTTATTGTTTTTGTCCCAATTTTCAATCTTTAATAATTTTTTACTCGAAAACTATGCATCCTACAGAAACTTGTGTTATTACGAGGGCACTCGAGACAATAATTTCCTACAACTTGGTGAAAATTTCACGAAAATCGGTCGTACCATTCAGGCTGTAGAGGTGTTCAAAGGATGGCGATCGTCGTGATGAATTCAAATATATATATATAGAACTATAGATAGTGAATCTAATCGTTTAGTATTATAGATATTTTAATATCAAATTATTATCGCTTTTCTGAAAGTACCTTCGAGTTGCCTAAGGCACTGCAGCGGTTTTAGTCATTTCTCTAGTGTTAAACATTAGTTTTGTTTATTGCTTACACATTATTGTTTACATTATATTATTTATTAAAAATCGTTTGGTAAGCCTTAACATGACATATGTTTTCGGAAAATATTTGAGTGGGCGATAGTATGATTTATGGGAAGTATATTGAACCTGCTTATTACAACAATAATTAACATAGCTTAAGTTTTAACATTCATATTTAACCCTTGGTTGGTGTGGTGTGGCAAGATATAGCCACGACTACTTGATTGATGTATAACTTTCGAAATACTCATTCCAGTGCCTTGTGCGTTCCAGTAGCTTCAAATAACATTGAAATGGAAATATTTAAAGTAGGTAATTTGTTCACTCTACTCTTACTAGTCCGTATGTCACAACGTTTTAAAATCGTTTTGGATATACCATACACCAGTGGCGTTCTTTTGTTGAAACTTTCTTAATTTCGTCGTTCATATAATGTAAATTTATGAAACCAAAAATTTTGGCATTTAATTTTGTACAAAAACACTTGCAAGTATATGACTACTATCTAACACCTCCAACGTATACGCCTGCTTGTCTGTGTCCTATGAACAACAAAGCAGTATATTGAAATTATAGATAAATGGGGTAGCATAAAAATGTTCCAGGAATTGGTTAATAATATTTTATTGAAAATAGGTACACCATTTTTATATATATTTTTTTAAAGAATACAAGCCTTCTGCGTTTACGCACTTGTTTCATCTTTCGTACTACTGTTCAAACACTCCTAGAAATCATTTTCTGAAATTTCTGCGGGATTAGCAAAACGTTGTCTCTTCAATTTAATTTTTAGCCGAGGGAACAGGTAAAAATCGGCCAGTGCAAGGTTGGGAGAATAGGAAGAGTGTTCTATAGTGGTGACATCGTTCTTTGCAAGGTAATTTTCCACCATGAGAGAGCTATGAACAGGAGCGGTGTCATGTAGCAAAACCCAATCGTTTCCTGCCCAATTTTTAGGAAGTTTTTGGCTGATCGCGTCTCGAAGGCGTTGAAAGATCTCTACTAAAGCTCTTTGTGTACAGTGCAGCATTAACAAAGAAATTCGTGGTGAATCACGTCCTGGTAATAAAAAAAACATCTAATCACTTTCTCCTTGCTTTTGTTCAAGCGAAATTTATGCTTGTGCCGCTCGTATACAGTTGATGCGTGCAGGTTTCATCGCCTCATTTCCGTATGCTTTCTTTAGAATCTAAAGCGTGATTTCTCCAGCAGAACGGAGAATTTTATGTTTTCACGCTGCTCTGAAGACGACATTTCAAAATCCGGCGAATGAAAAAACGCATTGAAAGAAACAACCTGCAGTAACACCGCAGACAGTAACTAAATGGAGTCCCGGGCATCCGGGCGGCTTGACATTTTCTATAGTACTGCCTGCCAACCCAAGAAATAATATTTCCTTTCATTGGTCACCTACTCGGGTCTAGGCAATGATTCTGAGTACTTCTTGATGCTACCTCGTATGTACATAATAACTATGTCCAATGAACAAATACTTAAATATCCGAATAAGCTATTATTTAAATCTACCAAATTCCGTAATTTTCTATGTATGCACACGAGAACAAAACATACAAAATATACAGTGGTATCGAAAAAGGGTCAACTGTAAAATTAGGACAAAATATTAGTTAGAAACAAACTGTAGTTTTCATTAATGAAAACCTGTGTTAAAAGTTTTATATTACAGTAGTTTGCAATATCAACGGTTCTTTCATGATGTGTAAATACCAATAAATAATATTGTTTTCATTGTTTGAAATTTGAATTTTATTCTCATATGATGCAGTATTTTTACAATGTTTTTACATATGACTTTTTCCCACTGCTTTGCTTTATTTGTGAATTGTGATATTGTTTTTGAAATAATTATTTATTTTGTTTACGTCCAAATCTGAATTTGCTTCAGCACGTGTTTGTCGGTAAATTGTTATGCTAAGTAGGAGTATAGGTATTATTTTAATAATACACATTCATTTTAATTTTCTGGAAGCATTTAAGTATTGTCATGGAATCCGTGTTGGTCAATATTCAAGATGGTGTACGATGAACTCACTCTAATACATCGTACTCATGCAGAATTATTCGTTTTCGTTTTCGTGCGAATGTGAACGAAGGTATCAAATCCGTTGAAATATTTCGCAAACTACTAGAAATAAAATAGTTTGGAGAACGTACTACCCAGAAGATAATATGGGTAGGAAGTAGGTACATACATAGTATGCACGGCTTGATAATGGACGTGAAACAAGTTTTCATTCCGAAGTTAAAAAATATAAAAAAAAATGTGTTGGTACTACAATTCTAAAAATTGTGACCCATATTGTTACCTCTTAAAGTAGCGCTACTTTTAAAACAATCGTTCAACTGTCTTAAATCTTAAAAATAAAAAGTAAAAACATCACGGCATACTACCCATTGCTGGGTGCGCCAATCTGATTTGTACACAGATTTCAGTAATGATGATGACAAATTTGTACCGTGAGGACGTTTACCAGGTCTCATCCCACGGGCACTCATTGCTGGTGTGAACAGAGCACCACAGGGGTCAATTTTGTGCCATTTAAAATTCGAAATATTTGGCGTCGGTTGGGATCGAACTCGGTTCCCCAGATTCGTGACCAGACACTCAGGAACGCGGCCACGAGACCCCTTAAAAAATAGAATTAAAAATATATTGTAATTGTAAATACCATCTAATTCAAGTATTATACATTCACTATATTAAAAAATTAAACTATGTTTTCTATTCATAAAATAAAATTTGAAAAAAAACAAAATAGTGCTATTTTAGAAGTAGCGCTATTTCATTATGGTTACGTAAACGATGATGGCATATTTTGCATACCTACTGATATCAAAGTACATAAATATCAACTCTTTTTCACAGAGGTAAAAAAGTATATTTTATAATAGCATATGTACATAGTAATTGACTACAATTATTTTGCTCTGTAATTACACATAAATAAATGCTAAAAATTTTGCAGGAAATAAATTATATTATTCATTAATTACAGTAAATTAATTTGAAAATAGAATTTAATGATATTTGTTTGTTTATACATATTACATACATACATATGTACTTAAATGTTGAATGAAATGCAAAACATATGAAAATGAAAAACGCGCAAAATCATTTTACTCCAAACTAATATTAGCGAAAAAATTTAAAAATACGAACAGACATACTGGCTATAAAATAAATTCCTTTCATTTACATGTAAAGAAATAAGATAAAGTGTTTTTTTCAGTTCACATCATTTATGAGAGGAAGATTTCTGTTCATTTAAATTTTTTTATTAAAAAGGAACAAACAGAAAATGCACGAAAATATTTAAGAAATGGTAATAAATTATATAACACATTTACCACATATTTGTTAAAATAATTTTTATGCAGTGGCGGCGCGTAGTTTAGGTATAATATGAAGTAAGAAAATATAAAAACTACACCTATAAATATTTCTTTAGTAAATGTATTTTTACATTTTACAATCAGTAGTAGTTGTTATTAGTATTTACATTTTCTTAATTTTTATTATTATAATTAAATTTTGAATCTTGTAATTAAGCATTTTGCTAACAAAGTAAACAATAATTGATCAGATGTAATATCAGATTACGTGCAGGTTTGATATCGATGAATAATGTCTATATTTCAATAAAGACTATCATAAAATATTAATTTTTCTTTGACAAAAATAACATAATAAATATTTTATTTACAAACCGATAATTTTCAATAATTTTACTGATGCAATAATTTTAAAATCAACAAATAATTTCTTTATAACGTATAAAATATTTAGTTTTTTGCACTAGACTTCGTTTGCCAACACGTCATGTGCGAAAAACATGATTTTGTGACGAATCACATATAAAGTATTTTCTAATTTAGTTTAGAGTAAACTTTTAAAAGAAATAAATTATGAATTGTTATATTAGAGGTTATTTCCCACCTTTTTGTACTAGTGTGAAAAAATTTCAGATACATACACACACATACACACACACACACACACACACACATACACTCACTCACTCACTCACTCACTCACTCACTCACTCACTCACTCACTCACTCACTCACTCACTCACTCACTCACTCACTCACTCACTCACTCACTCACTCACTCACTCACTCACTCACTCACTCACTCACTCACTCACTCACTCACTCACTCACTCACTCACTCACTCACTCACTCACTCACTCACTCACTCACTCACTCACTCACTCACTCACTCACTCACTCACTCACTCACTCACTCACTCACTCACTCACTCACTCACTCACTCACTCACTCACTCACTCACTCACTCACTCACTCACTCACTCACTCACTCACTCACTCACTCACTCACTCACTCACTCACTCACTCACTCACTCACTCACTCACTCACTCACTCACTCACTCGCTCGCTCGCTCACTCACTCACTCACTCACTCACTCACTCGCTCGCTCGCTCGCACGCACGCACGCACGCACGCACGCACGCACGCACGCACGCACGCACGCTCGCTCGCTCGCACGCACGCACGCACGCACGCACGCACTCACGCACGCACGCACGAACGCACGCACGCACACACCCACACACCCACACACCCACACTCACACACACACACACACACACACATACACACATACACACATACACACATACACACATACACACATACACACATACACACATACACACATACACACATACACACATACACACATACACACATACACACATACACACATACACACATACACACATACACACATACACACATACACACATACACACATACACACATACACACATACAGACATACACACATACACACATACACACATACACACATACACACATACACACATACACACATACACACATACACACATACACACACACACACACACACATACACACATACACACACACACACACACACACACACACACACACACACACACACACACATACACACATACAGACATCATCGTAAAAATAGTAAAATCGTATTGTAGGGACCCTAAAACGTGCTTAATCATCAAAAACTCATCACCGAATTTTTTGACCCAAAGACAATACCTTCCTTACCTAGAGGTGACGGAAGATAAAAATATGGTATAGTTTATGCAACATGTCTTTTGTAATATAATTATTTTTAAAATGAAGATAGCATAAGCTCATTATGGTATATATATATATATATATATATATATATATTGTAAATTAAATTAAACTGCGGGAATATCATGAAATATTGTACTCGTAATGTTCAGTTGTAGTAACAAATATAAATGATTAATTTCCAATATTATATGAAATTTTTCGAGTGCACAGTGCACTAGCGGAATAAATAATGCCCAATTAAAACATTTGTTTATGGCATATAAGAGTACGTCCCCACTTCGTCTTACTTCGCATGTGAATTTCTAACTATATGTATTAATAATTACCTATACATGTTTGTAAATAGTTCCCTAATTATAAGTTTCAAGAAAATTTAATAATTTGAGAATCATTTTCTTATCGTAGCATTAAAGTAGAACACTGCAAGTAAAAACCTTTTATCGCATAAAAAATGAACGACTTTAATAAAAGTTTTTGATATACAATTCAAAAAATAAAGAAAATTTGCTCTTCCCTCGAGAGTAATAAAGAACATCAAACTTATCTTGAAAACGACAACTTTATTAGCAGAAAACTAATTATTCGGCAAAACAAAAGAAGTTCCGTTCTCATAAATTAAAGTAAAATACCATTTCTATACGTGTGCCGCGCGCTTCTCATTTGTTCAATGTGCAGCGAACGGTCCCAGAACTTAGTGTGATATTTAACGAGGCGAGAGAACAACTGTCTTGCTTCTATATCATTGTTTTTATTTCATAAATGCTGGATGTTTCAACTGCTAACTGCTCGCATGCAAAAACGGACCTAGCGGCGTTAAATAAATGTTTGTAAAACTTGTTAACTACACAGAGTACCTGAGTAATTATAAAAAAACCTCGTTAAATGGATGAATAAATCTAGATTTAAATTTATAGTCGACGCAATTAAGTTTTAGTTTTGGATTTTTGATAATTTCATAGTTTGAAGAATAAAAGCTACTTACTCAAAAAGTTTGTATGAGAAGAACTAACAATCCTTTCTGTTTACAGCAAAGTTCTTTCACATATTTGATATTGATATTACACAAATAAATTTTATTTTTATTTAATTCCGCTATTTATTCATATTATTTAGGTTAACATTATCTCTACATCTACAATCCACATAGTATAATAAAGTCTTCAGGAGGCGAATATACGAGAATATGTCCTTCTATCTGTTTGCCTGTCTGTCTGTGTGTCTGTCTGTCTATCATTTCACGGTTTTTTCATCTCTGGTTAAACTGGCCGTTAAATTATATGTCCGTAAAAAAACTAAAAATATAGCACCGGTATTAGACCATAAGATGTAAAAATTACACATGTAGAGTCCGTATCAAACGTGATGGGCTGTTGCGCAGATAGTAAAACTCTTTCTTTCTCTTTCTCTCTTCCCTACTGCCTAACCTTTCTCTAGCTGTCTCTCTTCTTGATCTGCGCATTTCATAGCCTATGGGCCTAATGATATACTAAGACCAGGTGTCATACGCAATCCTTGACATCGCAATTTAACATGGGAAACAGTTATTTTTTTCAAATATTATTATCTGTATAGTATATACCACATATACTTTATCGTTATATGTAACTTCATGTACATACAATTTTAGAGTATAAAATTCTGAATTTTATGGCAATTTTTTATTTTTGACTTAAGTAACCAAGTAACCTTTATTTTAAGTCACGTTAAAAAAATATATCTATGTAGTATGCGAAAGAAAATTAATATCGAGTTAACTGTCAAACGGTTTCTACAACGCTTCTACTTGGTTTGACAGATACGCATAGCACACGCATAGCATAACGTTCATTTTTTTAAAAAATTATTGCATACTAGAATTAAGTTTACTCTGTTATAAAAAAATGTAAATTAAACCATTTTGGCATCAACAAATTAAAAAATTTATGCTATAAAATTCAATGTATAAGACACCCTGAAAAATGTTATGGGACAGATAATATTTTACAAAACCGTTTTCTCAAGTTCAATTATTATGTTAAGAATTGCTTGGACCACCCGGTATGTAAACAGTATACGACGAATTATTGAGCAAAAAATTCGAATAAAAAAAACTTTCACTTAATCCTTAAATAAATTGTTTATTCAATTCAAGAATCTAATGTATATAAAACAGTATTTAATTTGCATTTATAATTCAGGAGATAGCTTCGTTTTAACCAACCCCAGTGGTGTAGTGGGAAACAACGCCGAATTACGACCCAAGGGTTTCGGGTTCGAATCCTGTGTAAAATATGGCTGTTTGTATGTGTCCCTTGTACAAGGAGTAATGGTGCTATTCTGTACCGTTCTATAAGCTCTATAGACTCTGTAAGTAACCAACGTTACAGGATGTAAGCAAGTTGCTATTCTGTAACCAAGTTACAGTACTGTAAGCGCCACAGAGTTATAGAAATTTCTATAAATCTTACAGCGCCAAAATCTTGACTGTAAAGTATTTACAGAGCATTTTGAAACGTCAAAAAATATATTTTAAACGTCAAATATATATTTTATATAAAACATTTAAACAAATATGGAAATTAAAAACAAAAGTAAACAATATTTATAATACAATTATTAAATGAAAAACATGGAAGGTAATTATACTTCCTACCAATTCTTATAGAAATTTATGTTTAAAAAAATATTTTAGCATGAAAATAAAGATTTTTCCATACTTATCAAAATCCATTCAGATCAGTGTGCCAGATAATGAATTACATTACTAATTAAGAAATGTTTTTAAACAAACTCATTGTAAAACTTTAATTAAAGTCACGTTTTTTCTTTAATATAAAGTTCAATAATTTTAAACAGCTATACTTAAGAATTTGTCATAATTATTAATTCAAAGGTAAAGCCATGGGCGGTTTCCGCCAGTCAAGATAATTTGAAAAAAAAACGCTACCTACTTGTACGAGTACGAATACAGATTAATGGTAGAGAACTGTTCTCAGTTTCATAGAATAATTGAAACAGTCATTAAATGATGACTGTTTAATTAATATTAATAGATCACACTAGCGAGAAGAATAGATTACAAAAATTAAAACCAAGGAGATAAAAAAAATATTAACAATGACAAGCATTGATTACAACAATGACAAAAATTGATTCCTAGACAGTCGGATATAAATAAGCGTTGCGTGTTGAACAGTGGGTGATATAAACAGATAGTAGACAAGTGGTGAATATAAATAAACACAGTTGTATAGATAAATAAGTGATCTATATATTGTTTAAATAAATAATCTTAGTGTTTAAGTGTTTTATAATATTCTTAGTCTTAATTAGTGTTTAATATTTGTTTAATCGTAGTGTTCGTTATATTTATCATCTTTTAATTATATTTAATATCTATTTATCGTTATAATAAACTTTTATTTTCATTAATAATAATTGTCTAATATTTACATTTCACCCAAATAAATAAAAACGTTACAATTGGTGTCAGGTGTGGGGTTAATAAATTGTGAAGTGCAAATAAAAATAAATAAAATGGCTAAACTATTAAAACTAAGTGAATTAAAAGTAAGTGATCTCAAGACCGAATTGGAAGAAAGAGATTTGGAAACCACAGAAAAGAAGTCAGTCCTTCAAGAGAGACTGAAAGAAGCATTAATCGATGTTGGTGAAAATCCTGATGATTACTTATTCGAAATTCAGTGTGACATTCGTAAACTTATAGAGGAAAATTCTAGAAAAGCAGAAGAAAATTCTAGAAAATTAGAAGAAAGTTCTAGAAGATTAGAAGAATTGGCAGAAAATTCTAGAACATTAAAAGAAGAATATACAGAAAATTCTAGAACATTAGAACATAAATTAACAGAAAATTCCACAATATTAAAAGATGAATTAATGGAACATTCTAGAAGTTTAGAAGAAAAATTAATGGAAAGTTCTAGAAAAGCAGAAGAAAGTTCCAGAATATTAAAAGAAGAATAAATGGAACATTCTAGAAATTTAGAACAAAAATTAGAAGAGAATTCTAGAAAAACTGAGGAAGACTTGAAAAATTTAGAAGATAAGTATGACAAGCAGATGGAAGAATTACGAGAAAAGGTCACTAGAATTACATTGTCACCAATGCCAAATTCCAATGTAGTGAAGGCAGGTTCACAAGAAGAAAGTAAAGTAGTAAAACCTGATACTACTACAACATTGCATATCAAAACACCGGAATTTGATGGAAAGTCTTCATGGCCGAATTATTTAAAACAATTTGAAGCGGCTGCAAAAGCACATAACTGGACGTCCAAAGAGAAGGCTACAGCGTTGACTGTTTCGTTGCGTGGGGAAGCCATCGACATCCTACAAACACTGAAGGAAGAAGAACAAGAGGACTACGACCAACTAGTCAAGCGGTTGGACATGCGGTACGGTAATGCGCACCTGGAGCAGGTGTACCAGACGCAACTGAGGAACCGCTATCAGAGTTCAAAAGAAAGTCTTCAAGAATTTGAAGTCGACGTAGCTCGTTTGGTTCGTCTCGCACATCCTGCAGCTCCTGACAGCGTTTTGGAGTGCCTGGCTGTTCAAGCATTCATATACGGAGTTCGAGATAGCGAAACGCAGCAAGCACTACGATTGGCTCGCCCAAAAGCATTAATTGACGCACTCTCATATGCACTAGAACATGAAGCTGCCAAACAAGCTTCACGTAATCAATCTCGAGTGTGAAATATTGATGCCGAGAGAAAAGAAGACACAGAAGACTTAGAAGAGAAAATGCGACGAATTGTAAATGAAGTGTTTGCCGGAAGAAAGAAACTCGTCTGTTGGTATTGCGGTAAACAGGGTCATCCGCAGAGACTTTGCAAAAAAAATGTAAAGAGAGACAGAATCAGTAAAAGAAGAAAAGGAATCGGAAAACTAAGTCGGATTGATGCGAAGGGGCAATCGTCGACCCGTAATCTAGTAGCCCCACAATCAATAAGTTATGTCGCATCCCTTCATCATCAAGCCAGCAGCATCTACGTGAATGGCTTTGTTAATGGAAGGCCACTGAAAATGTTACTAGATACGGGTGCGACAAAAACTATAATTAGACCCGATTTAGTAAAGAACACAGACAAGACGCATCTTCAACCAACCAAGTGGAGATTACGTACAGCGACGGGAGAACAAGCTACCACATTAGGAGAAATAGATATGACCATCACTATTGGAAATACATCCTTTAAACATCGTGCGCTGGTAGCTGACGTTGAAGATGAATTAATACTGGGTATGGACGTGATGAAAAAGCACGGTTTTAAACTTGACCTGAAGAATGGAGTAATGATGGTCAATGAAGAAGAACTTGTTTTAAACCGACAAGAAGACAAGGCCGTGCGCGTACTAATGACCGAAGATGTTACCCTTCCAGAACGAAGTGAATCTATCGTGCAAGCACAATTAGATGGTAGTTTCTGTGAGGGTAATATTGTTATGCTCGAGCCCAAGAATGATGATGTGAAGACTGGCACTGGAGTTGTTGTAGGTAAATCTCTGATTAAAGCTAAGCAAGTAATACCAGTTCAAATAATGAA
The DNA here is from genome assembly GCA_963082715.1 of Harpalus rubripes. Taxonomy (NCBI): domain Eukaryota; kingdom Metazoa; phylum Arthropoda; class Insecta; order Coleoptera; family Carabidae; genus Harpalus; species Harpalus rubripes. Next base: position 82,228 of record CAUJCB010000416.1, read on the forward strand.
CGTAAATTGTTATCCAGTTGTCCTTAAGAGAGGAACAATTGTAGGAGAATGCTTGGCAGTATCCTCGATTATTCGAACTGTTAAGGCCAAAGGAAACATATCTCAGGAAGTTCCAGACACATTAACTAACCAATTATCAACCTCCTTCCAAGAACTGACCGCTGACCAGAGAACCAAGGCGAAGAAATTAATTGGAAGATTTCAAGATGTGTTTCATGTTGACAAGAAGACCAACGGGAGAACAAATGTGGTTCACCATAAGACAGACACCGGTGACGCAAGACCCATCCGCCAACCAGCAAGAAGACTACCATTGGCGAAGAGTGAAGAAGCAGAAGGAATTATTGAGGACATGAAAATGGAAGGTGTGATAGAACTTTCAAGCAGTCCGTGGGCTTCACCAGTGGTGTTAGTAAAGAAGAAGGATGGCTCTACACGATTTTGCGTCGATTACCGTCAACTTAACAACGTCACCAAGAAGGATAGCTACCCGCTACCTCGAATAGACAATACACTAGACACTTTGGCTGGCTCGAAGATTTTCTCCACTCTGGATCTAAAGAGCGGATACTGGCAAGTCGATTTGGATCCAAAAGATAAGGAAAAGACAGCCTTCACAATTGGTACCGGACTGTGGCAATTTACTGTAATGCCATTTGGGCTCTGCAATGCCCCTGCAACGTTTGAACGACTCATGGAAACAGTATTGGCTGGACTATCATGGAAAACCTGTTTAGTCTATCTCGACGACATTATTGTGGTAGGTAAAACATTCGAGGACCACATGAAGAATTTGGAAGAGGTTTTTCAGAGATTACGGAAGGCTAACCTGAAGCTCAGCCCCAAGAAGTGTCACCTGTTTCAAAAGGAAGTTCATTACCTTGGACACGTGGTTTCAGATAAGGGTATTGCAGTTGACCCGGAAAAGATAAAGGCTGTGAGAGATTGGCCAGCACCTAGAGACAAACACGAACTTAGAAGTTTTCTTGGTTTGTGTACTTATTATCGGCGATATGTACCTGGATTGCCAACATAGCCAAGCCACTGACAAAGCTTACTGAAGAAGGTCGAAGAATTATCTAGGAAATGGACTGCAAAGTTGTGTTCAAAGAACTTAAACATGCTTTGACAAGCGCACCTGTCCTGAGTTATCCGTTACCTGCAGGAGAATTCATACTAGACACAGATGCAAGCAACGTGGGAATTGGTGGTGTTCTTTCCCAGATACAAGACGGACATGAGAAGGTTATTGCCTATTTTAGTAAGACTTTGTCAAAACCAGAGAGGAATTATTGTGTTACTAGAAAAGAACTCTTGGCAGTCGTGATATCCGTGGAACATTTCTACAAATATTTATACGGAAGGAGATTTTTGATTAGAACTCACCATGCTGCATAAAAATGGCTGCTACAATTCAAGAATCCTGAAGGTCAGGTGGCTAGATGGATTGAAAGACTACAAGAATACAATTTCAAAATCGAGCATAGAACAGGTACCAGCCATCGTAATGCCGACGCATTGTGCAGAAGGCCGTGCCAAGATGATTGCAAGCATTCTAGTCGACTAGAAGAGAAATTTTCCATCGTCGCCAGAACAACAGTAGTCGACGATAATTGGCAGCCCGATAGACTACGCGAAGAGCAAGAAAAAGACCCAACTTTGAAAATTATACTCGAATGGAAAGCAGAGGAGAGCAAACCAGTATGGGAAGATGTTGCACTACACTCACCAAGTGTAAAATCGTACTCGGCGCAATGGGACTCCTTGGTGATTGAGGATGGCATATTAAAGCGTGTGGTAGAAAATGCTGATGGAACTGAGAAGAGAACTCAGTTAGTTATTCCTAAGAGTAGAGTACCAGACGTGTTGAAAGAGATCCATGACGGATCTGGAGGCCATTTCGGAGTCATCAAAACGCTAGAAAGATTGCGCCAGCGGTTTTACTGGGTTAATTTCACGGAAGATGTTAAAGATTGGTGCAAGAAATGTGTGGTTTGCGCTGGAAGTAACGGTCCGCATAAACGACGAAAAGCTCCAATGCGGCAATACAACGTTGGCAGCCCATTTGAGCGTATTGCGATTGATGTGGCTGGACCATTCCCAGAAAGTGACGAAGGAAATAAATACATCGTGGTTGTTATGGACTACTTCACCAAGTGGGTTGAAGCATATCCATTACCCAACCAGGAAGCCACCACGGTCGCTGAAACTTTAGTTAAGGAATGTATATGCCGATTCGGAGTACCGCGTGAACTCCACTCCGACCAAGGACGAAATTTTGAGTCTGCCGTTTTCCAAAATGTCTGTAAGATATTAGGAATTAATAAAACTAGAACAACTGCATTACATCCGCAGTCTGATGGCATGGTTAAACGAATGAACAGAACGATCAACCGATATTTGTGGAAGGTAGTCTCCAATCACCAAAGAGACTGGGACCGACACCTCCATCTGTTCCTGTTGGCTTATCGTTCATCCGTGCATGAAACAACAGGGCAAACTCCTGCGAACATCTTATTCGGACGCGAGTTGCGCTTACCATGTGACTTGGTGTTCGGCAGTAAACCTGGGGAAGATCTGGCCGGGGAAGATTATGTTACGGACTTACAGAGAAGAATGGATGACATTCATGAACAAGTCCGTACGAACATTCAAGCTGCCAGCGACCGAATGAAGGACCGGTATGACATCAAGGCCGAAAAGGGTGGATATCAACCTGGAGATTTAGTGTGGCTTTACAACCCACAAAGACGTCGTGGGTTATCACCAAAGCTACAAAATAATTGGGAAGGCCCCTATGAGGTAGTCAAAAGGATAAACGACGTGGTATACAGAATTAAAAAAACAACCTAGCGGGAAGCCGAGAGTAGTACACTTTAATCGGCTAGCCCCTTTCGCTGGAGACAACGACGAAGTCCATAACGGAGCAACGGTTCGTCGGATCATAACACAAAAACCAACTTTTGAAGACTTCATGGAGAACTATTCCTTTGGCCGCAAGGCGCGTTTCGGCGTGTCGAAAGAAGAACACCGAGATCTATTCACCGTGTCTTCAGATTATTCCCTCGGTCACTGCGTATCAGAAGACTTAAAGATGTCCCGCGGCATAACCTCAGCCTTTAAGGCGAAATTTGGGCGACTACAAGAACTGGCCAACCAACGCCCAACTGTTGGGAAAACGCTGCGCCTGAGGGATAACAATGCAGACCATCAGCGGTACATCTATTACCTGGTTACGAAACCCCGCTCGTACCAGAAGCCGTCGTATCGTGACCTGTGGAACTCGTTGTGCGATTTGAGGGATCATCTGCTGAAGAATGACATTTTGAAGCTAGCTGTACCGAAGTTAGGCTGTGGTCTAGATGGTTTAGATTGGAGGATTGTTAGGAACATGATAGAAATCCTCTTCCGTTTTACCGGTGTTGAAATTCTCGTTTGCAGCTTTAACCCTAACGGACATAAAGAAGAAGTCGAGCGAACCATCGACTGTCATTTCTTCAAAACTTCGAAATGCACCAAGGGTAATGCATGCAGATTTCTTCATCGTGAACTGTTCCGGGACGAAACAGTCTTAAGGAGAGGGCAGTGTAATATGCAGTGCCCGCCCTCGCCGCCACTGTTACCGCCTCTGTCCCCGTCGGTGTCGCCGCCGCTGTCGTAGGGACGAGCGAGCATCTATTGTTAGCGATGACGCAACCGACTGGCCGGCGCCTGCTTAATTACGCGGTTGATGTAACCTATTGTGTTGTATCTAGAAGTATTCCCGTGAGTTCTCGAATTTTCGGCTTGAGTATATAAGCACCGTTTGCGAAGGCACTAGACAGTCGGATATAAATAAGCGTTGCGTGTTGAACAGTGGGTGATATAAACAGATAGTAGACAAGTGGTGAATATAAATAAACACAGTTGTATAAATAAATAAGTGATCTATATATTGTTTAAATAAATAATCTTAGTGTTAAAGTGTTTTATAATATTCTTAGTCTTAATTAGTGTTTAATATTTGTTTAATCGTAGTGTTCGTTATATTTATCATCTTTTAATTATATATAATATCTATTTATCGTTATAATAAACTTTTATTTTCATTAATAATAATTGTCTAATATTTACACTTCACCCAAATAAATAAAAACGTTACAATATGTATATATATATATATATATATATATATATATATATATATATATATATATATATATATATCATTTAATCATAAATATATGTGTAAATCTGATGTATTTATAAAAATAAATAATGATGAAAAAATCGTGATGGAATCTATTATTTACTCTACTACATAAATACATTATGGAATATGTATCTTTGAACCAACTTACCTACCATTTTATAGTGTATTATGTATATAACAATCGTTTCTTTTTCATATTATTTAGAATGCCTACAAAATTACTGTCAAATATACTGTAGCATATTTGACAGCTAGACAGGAATGAAGTTAGGCATTCTATAAGAATAACTCTGTAGTGAGACTTGTTATAGAGGGAGTTGCAGATTAGGTAATTTTACTACTCTGTAAGCTGTCGTCTTACAGAGCTCTATAGCTCATAGATTTACAGTCTTACAGAGCAAAGTTACAGAATAGCACCATTAAGGTACAAAAATGATACAAGAAAACTGTCTCATTCTCCTAATATTACCGTCTGTGTACAAATTGTTTTGAAAAAATGTGTAATTAATTAATATGGTCGTTTTATTAAAAGCCAATGCTGCCGTCCTAATATTGTCGCCTATAAGAAGATCTTATGAGAGCTTAGTTAATAAAACTTTTGGGTGTAAACTCAAAATTTCTCCTGAACGAAGCCAGAGTGGAACGCTTGTTAATATAATTTAAATTCCGGAAACTTCAATAACAAAACAAAATGCTTTGCTTCAAAATTTTAATTTTCATGTTTTAAGTATTCAAATTTCACTTTTAAAACATGAAATGTGATGTTTTCCAAACTTGATATTGCTTCATTAATAAGTTGAAATTTCCAGTTAAATGAAACATGAAATATCAACACTAAAAATGTCATAAAATTCGTAATTATAATTAATTTTGTCGAATTCGATAACAACAAAGTACCTCAATTTTTTTGGGATTATAACTACGTACCTCAATTTAATAATAGTTATTTATGTAAGAAGTGAGTAAAGTCTCTTTTTAAGGAAAATTTGCAAATCCTTCGAATGAAAGAAAGATGTAATTTACTCACGAGTTGCGTACAAAATGTACAAAATTTAAGGAACATTTAAAATTTAAATTTTAATGGTTCATATGTCCCTATCCCTAATAGCATTGAACAATTGAAATAGCTGACATCGGTATTGCCCAAAGCAACATTCTATTGATGTTTGAATTAAATTTATTTATAAACCATTGCATATTCGTAAAGATGGGTATAGGGCGCGAGCAGACACGGGACTCGAGCGTCCTTGACGTGCTAGGAATCAGCTGATTTGTGTGCGCTTTTCATTTTCACAAGAACAATGTCTCTTTGACAAGACCAATGTTTTAATTTTAATTTTGGACTGTTGCGAAGTTATTATTTTTAATTTCATGTGTTTTACTGCCTGAAAATTGTGCATTCATAACATTTTAGCAGTTCAAAATGAAAATAAGTCAAAACATTGGTCTTGTCAAAGTGACATTATTCTTGTCAAAACGACATAACGCACACAAATCAGCTAATTCCAAGTACGTCAAGGACGTCCAAGTTACGTGTCTGCTCGCGCCCTATAAGGGTAATAAATGATCTACCCAGAACCGGATTAACTTAGGTTAAAAACACGATTTTAATATTTTTTCCTAAAATTAATTTTACCTCTCGGCAAGAGAGGTATTTAATTCATGCTAAAAATCGCGTATCCAGATTTTAGTGAATAAGCACGTTTTAAGGTCCCTAGAATCCGATTATAACATTTTTACGATGTCCGTATGTGTGTGTGTGTGTGTATGTGTGTGTGTGTGTGTGGATGTGTGTGTGGATTTGTGTGTGTGTGTGTGTGTGTGTGTGTGTGTGTGTGTGTGTGGATGTTAGATCCACGATTTCCCAAATACTATAAGACTTAAGACATTTTTAACTACGGATTCCTCAATCTTACAATAATGGGAAGAGTTGATTAAGTTTTGGTAACAATTGGGCAACCGGAAGTAGTAGTTGCAAGAAAAAAATCATCTAAATATTATTTATCGAAAATTTATGTAAATACTTATATTAAAGAACGTTAAATTCTTTATACGATAAATAAAAATTCATTATTATATCTTGCATAGATTTAGAGATAAAGAAATGCATATAAAATAATTTGATGTAAAAAATCTCAGATCAAACTACTTCAAGGCAAGAAATTAAAATGTTTGAAATTGACACATAAATGTCACTGTCAAAAATATTTGTATGCCACTGTCAAAAATATTTGTACATTATTATGACAATAAAAAAGTTAACAACGCAAAAGAATATACATAAAAAAATATAAAAGGAATTTGTGAAAAAAATGACGAGTATAAAGAAAACGAAAAGGAAAGTAGAAAAAATGTATATATTGTACATAATGTATATTAAAATATCCCACAGATTCTGCAAATATATATGTGAGAATTGTTTTGTAATGCAACAAGAATGTATATATATATATATATATATATATATATATATATATATATATATATATATATATATATATATATATATATATATTTGTATTTAAAAATATTTTTTGTTTTATGCGTATAACCAGGTAAAATATCTGGCGAGAGGTTATGTGCTGGCCGCATCAGATTTTTACCTTCCGTTACCTTTAAGTAAGGAAGGTATTGTCTTTGGTCAAAAAATTCGGTGGTGAGTTTTTGATGAATAAGCACGTTTTAGGGTCCCTAGAATACGATTTTACTATTTTTACGATGATGTCTGTATGTGTGTGTGTGTGTGTATGTATGTGTGTGTGTGTGTGTGTGTGTGTGTGTGTGTGTGTGTGTGTGTGTGTTTCTGTGTGTGACAAAATTTTCTAATGCGATAACTCTAATACTACAATTCCAAAAATTATAATTCTTTCGTATTCCTCTTCGTTACATCCATGTGAAGAGCTGATTAGATTTTGGTTATAATTGGTCTACCGGAAGTACCCTCATTTGAAGATTTTAACAGTTTTTCTTGAAAAAACGATGTTAAATATCATTTTTTCACATTTAATGTTATTATAAATATTAAAGAATTATTTATTCTCTATACGATTTGAATGCATTTTATACTTCATATTAAATGGATATAGAGTTAAAAAATTATAAAGAAATTAAATATCATATATATATTAGTCAGCTTTGCTATAACTCTGGAAACAGCTGCGCTACATTAAGAAAATTCTGATTGAAAGGTGTCAGTGTCAAGTGCAGTTGACAGTATGTTTATGTTATAATTTTACTGGAAATATAGGATCTTTTGTTAGAAACTTTCTGTATGGAATTAGTACAAAATACATACAACTGCCTTAAGGTAATGTACAAGAAATATAATCTTTTGCAAGGAACTTTCTGTATGACATTTATACAAAATACAGAGAACTGACGGAAGGTAATGTGCTGGCCACCTCAGATTTTTTAAATGTTAAATAATACTCAACTTTTTAAAAATTAAAATATCAACTTGGTATATTTATTAAATATAAAATATGTAACAAAATTTATATGATATTGTTATGTTTTAAAAGTATTCAATTAACAGTTTCCTTAAAACAAACAAAAAATATGTGTTCATTATTTTTACCTCCCGCTGCCCTTGGTAAGAGAGATATAGGGATCGTGTTAAAAATCGCATATCGAGATTTTGGTAAATGACCACGTTTTAAGGTCCCTAGAATCGAGTTTTAACATTTTCACGATGATGTCTGTGTATCTGTATATCTGTGTATGTGTATGTGTGTGTGGATCCTCCACTCTAACTCAAATACTATGATTCAAAAAAATTTGAAACCTTGTATTTCGAACTTTTTGTGTAATGGAAAGAGCCCATTAGATTTTGGTGAAAATCGGATAACCGGAAATGGCACTTTATTAGAAGCTCAAAATAGTTTTTCTTCGAAAAATAACTTTAAATGTTATTTTTTCGAGATTAATGTTATTAAAAAAAATTAAAGATTATAAAATTTTCTATGGATATGGAAGTATGGATAAAAGAGTTCAGGTGGATATGGTGTATACTGATTTCAGTAAAGCTTTTGATAGAGTTAATCATGATGAACTTATTGCTATACTGTTGTCTTATGGTATTCGTGGCTCACTATTACGTTGGGTTAATTCTTACATAAGAAATCGTTCTCAGTTTGTTTTATGTAACGGTTATAAGTTCGGTCATTTCCAGTACCATCAGGTGTTCCCCAAGGATCACACTTAGGTCCGTTGCTCTTTAATTTTTATATTAATTCAATTCATAAATGCTTTACATATTGCAATTTTCTATTATACGCCGATGATCTGAAAATGTTCATTGAAATTCACAACGTACAGGATTGTATCCGATTACAGAATGAACTACTTAATTTAGAAAAATTTTGTAATGAGATTGACTTACATTTAAACATAGACAAATGTTCTGTGGTATCATTTTCAAGAAATAAAAATGTCATCAACTTCTTCTATAAGTTAAATAACACTAACATTATAAGAAAAACAACAATAAAAGATTTGGGTGTTTTGTTTGACCCCAAACTACTATTTAACGAACATATTGATACCATAGCTAGAAAAGCATACAAAACTTTAGGACTTATATACAGGTCACTTAATCGTTTCAATAGCATCACTTCATTTACTTTATTATTTAATACCTTTGTACGTCCTATTGTTGAATATGCTTCTCAAGTTTGGAGCCCGTCGTATACCAGAAATATTAATAGAATAGAAACTGTTCAAAAAAAGTTTATTTCATTGCTTAAGTTTAAATTTGGTTTAAATGAAAGCAACTATGAACTTTCATTATGTAATTTAAACATGTCATCACTTGAGAAAAGAAGATCTAATGCTGACATGATTTTTCTATTTAAAATTGTAAATAATTTTGTTAACTGTCCCGACATTCTTGTCAACTTAAATTTCCACACTCCAACAGTAGTAGTGCATAACAAGCAATTATTTTATACAATTAAATGTAATTCTAACAATTACAAAAATTCTCCTATACAAAGGTTTATGCAATGCTACAATGATAATTTTCAGCATTTAGATCTTTTTTATCTGTCATTAGGTCAATTTAAACGTGCCTTAAATGTCTAATTACGTTCAACGTGTACTTTTTGTATTTGTAAAATTTCAAATATCATTTTTCTTTTCTATTGTTTTATATCTGTTTTCAATTTAGTGTGTTTGTAATTTTACAATATTTAATTTGTATGTATTCCGTGGAAACCTATTATTGGATTTATTCTGTTGGTTTCCCAAATAATAAATAAATAAAATAAATAAATAAATAAATACATTTACTTTAATACTTTTTCTATATATTTTATGGATAAATTTATAAAATTATCTATAATTTAAATCCCAGACCATACGCTTTAAACAAACAAAACGCAGTAATTCAAATGTATGTAACTGACAGATAAGTGTCACTATCAAAGAACTAATCATTTCAAAATAATATTAGTAACGTTTTAAAAAGAAAAAAGTAAACAGAACAATATAAAAGCAATTGGATTCAGCATAAGTAAATACGTAGGTATGAATTTAGGTTAATAATATTTAAAGATTCAAAAAAATGTTTAAGCTAATCCTTATTTTTGGATTAGTGAATTCTATTCTACCCCGGTATTTAAAATTTAATCTTCATCTTATTATAGCTCCGGTGTCTCAATTATTAGAGCAGAACCTCATGTCATGAGTGCCCTCGGGGCTCTGGGTTCGAAACCCACTAAGGCATGGATGTGTGTGAATGTGAACCCACTCTGTAATTGGGATTTAATCCTGTTGAGGGGTTTAAAAAAAGGTAGTAACTTGGATTAGATTAGACTATATTTTAAGATATAAACTATCAAAATTAGAGTAAAATTCGCCAATCCAAAAATAAGGATTGACTTAATCTTTTTTGTGACTCGGGCTGTAATGGCGGGAGGTATTGTGTTGGCCACACCAGATTTTTTTTACATAAAGATAACATAACATGAGTAAAATACTCTATTCTGTTATTTTTTGTTATTTACATAAATAGATTAGAATGCATTTTATATTAAATTTGCCTGCCTGTTTATATCCTTTCAATTAATTTTAACCTATCCAACCGGATTCACCGAGCCGCAGTAGTTTGGCTACCATACACGGTTTGATAAGCACATACAGTCACGACACCTATTTGACGAGTAACACCAAAGTGCCTGGTTATAATATTATTAGGTATTATTTCATCGAAACATTTAATTTTTAATAAAAAATATACCTGTCTATAAGGCTTAGAGACTTTTTAAAAAATGCCATCAGGTTATGAAATTACGGTTTAGATCAGATAATTTTCATGTAGCTCTTCATGGATTGTGCTGTGCTGTTGAATCAACGGCTTCTCTTCATCTTATTTTCGTTTAATGGGCTCAAGTTATATAAATACGAGTCTATTTTACAAGTTCTGCATATGATTATGCTCAGTTAACACTTAAATTTTAAGCTAGGTTTAAACCAAAAAAAGTAAGACGGAATTTTGCCGTCAGCAATATTAAATTAGCCTTATATCAATTAAACGAACAAAAATTTAAGCGTCAGCGGTGTAACCGGGCATTATATTATTTCCATCTCCAGATAATGTTCAGGATAACTATCCATGAGATAAATGATAAAATATCGCATCGAAATATTGGCATAAAGGATGTAAATTATATTGTACGTCATTTTTTGATGCGATATTGTTAATTTATCCGACAGATTTGTTACCCAGCTTTGTATTCGAAGATGGAAACATCGGCCATAAGAATTTTATTGTTTTTTTATCATCGTTGAAGGACAGGAGGGTGACACCATAAGTTACACTATGACACTGGGGGTGACACTATGAGTTGCCGCACTAGATATGACGCCACTGTGCTCAAAGATTGAACCTGTCTTGATTGTTTTACGTACATTCCGAAAACCCAATTATAAAAGTAAGCAACCCTAGGGCACAAGCACATCGGTCTCCATCCGGCAAACTAAATGGCCAGTTCACTCTTGTCTGCTCTCTATTTCTTCAAAGAATATAATATTAAATTAGAAGTTACTTATAGCATTGGAACAGAGTATTCTTAAATGAATAATATACATTTCCAGTAATGTCTTCCGTTCGGTAAGATAATCCTGGCGCAGTAGTCGTGTAAGTGTCACGTGGAATTATTTCAGACGACGTCGGTGCACGGAGCTTAATTAGGTTCAGAATACTACAGAGACTTTTGTGTACTGGTTAATGTTTCGCTGGTGCGATTAGTGAAACATTATCTGCGTTCCGAGAAAAACAATGTCGTTTCCCCTGCAACTGCATCACAATACCAGATTTCTGCACTATAGTTTTCATTACGGAAACACTCATTTTTCACTACACTCGTAATTAAATTTTTATAGCAGCAAAGTTTTTACTGCGAGCACGGCAAGCTTTTTCTGAAATTTGTTAAGTTAAAAACAAAGTAAAATAAAGTAAAAGAAGTGAATTTATCTCAAAAATGAAATTTGCTTGCCAGTTTATAAGCAAAAACAAAAGAGTGATGAAAGAGGGGAGTGGTGAATTTGGCGATACTTTAACAGCAGATGTTTTGTCGCCCGTTTTTATCATTTTTCGCGTCGCGACGTGACAATGCATAATTTCTTTACGACGCGCTTACATTTTATACTTTTCCTTAACTTTTTATCCCTATTAATATCATTATTTTAATAGGTTTTTTATGTTGTTAAATTTAAATATAAATCATTTTTATAATATAGTGTTCTTTTTATATATTTTGTCTATAACGAAATTTTGTACTCTTTGTATCGATTTTGTTTATAGGATTTTTGGTAATAGTTGTGAAATTAATTAGTATTTTAATAATAAAGCAAAAAACCTTTTATTGGTAAAACTAAAGGTGCATTTACAAATAATCTTAGGATTTAGTTATTATACTTTCAATGTATTAGAATTTAAAAACCATAATCACAAATACAATTAGTTTAGATTAAATAATTTCTGGTGAAAACATTTATATGTAGACGATGTTTCCGCTCTAACTCAAATTTTACCAATTAGGAAATTTTAAAAACTACTCTGCACTAAAATTGAAAATATATATTAGATTTGCAAGACAATTGACCATAACGACAATGGCACATTATTTGAAGCTCTACTGTGTTTTACAACTGCCGCTTGCTCGTTTGTCAAATTTTTAATTTGTTTCAGGTGTTTCAGGTAGTATAAAATATCTAGTATGCAACTCAAATGTAAACAAGCTTAACTCAAGTGTAAACAAGCTTTATGAAGTGCGTGAAATACCTAGGTAATTTTTACAATTGTAAGTGTGTGTGTGTGTGTGTAAGTGTGTGTATGTGTGTGTAGGTGTGTGTATGGGTGTGTATGTGTGTAAGTGTGTGTAAGTGTGTGTATGTTCGTGTATGTCTGTGTACGTGTGTGTGTGTATGTGTGCGCGCGTGCCAGCGTGCGTGCGTGCATGCGTGTGTACGTGCGTGCGTGTGTGTGTGTGTCTGTGTGTCTGTGTCTGTGTCTGTGTCTGTGTCTGTGTCTGTGTCTGTGTCTGTGTCTGTGTCTGTGTCTGTGTCTGTGTCTGTGTCTGTGCCTGTGTCTGTGTCTGTGTCTGGGTCTGTGGCTGTGGCTGTGTTTGTGTGTCTGTGTCTGTGTGTGTCTGTGGCTGTGCTATGTCTGTGTGTGTCTGTGTGTGCCTGTGTGTCTGTCTCTCTCTCTCTCTCTCTCTCTCTCTCTCTGTGTGTGTGTGTGTGTGTGTGTGTGTGTGTGTGTGTGTGTGTGTATGTGTTGGAGTTACGGCTTCTCAAATACTATAAAATTTAACAAATTTATATGTATAATTTTTTGTATTTTGCTAGTTGTGAATGAGTCTTAGGGGAAGGTATATTTAATATTTCTTATTGTATTCTTAATTGAATATTTAAATAACAAGAAGATATCGGGTAAATCAGCCATGTGAATAAAGCAGCTGTAGACACGTGTTTCGCTCTGTTAGAGCTCATCAGTACAGCACAGCCAAAGATGTAGAATGACTGAGGTGGCAAACAACAAATTCAAAACAAACGGGCCACCGCCAGAAGGCCAACCACACAATTGTGGCTTCAGCCACATTGCTTCACGATTTGAAGCCAAAGATGACGTCGCCACGGAGATGGATAAAACCTTCTGCGTGGACTACCGTAACCCAGGTATATATTAAAATCAAAACGATGATACTCGGCTGCAAGAGGATAAATAACAAGAAGATATCGGGTAAATCAGCCATGTGAATAAAGCAGCTGTAGACACGTGTTTCGCTCTGTTAGAGCTCATCAGTACAGCACAGCCAAAGATGTAGAATGACTGAGGTGGCAAACAACAAATTCAAAACAAACGGGCCACCGCCAGAAGGCCAACCACACAATTGTGGCTTCAGCCACATTGCTTCACGATTTGAAGCCAAAGATGACGTCGCCACGGAGATGGATAAAACCTTCTGCGTGGACTACCGTAACCCAGGTATATATTAAAATCAAAACGATGATACTCGGCTGCAAGAGGATAAATAACAAGAAGATATCGGGTAAATCAGCCATGTGAATAAAGCAGCTGTAGACACGTGTTTCGCTCTGTTAGAGCTCATCAGTACAGCACAGCCAAAGATGTAGAATGACTGAGGTGGCAAACAACAAATTCAAAACAAACGAGCCACCGCCAGAAGGCCAACCACACAATTTGGCTTCAAATCGTGAAGCAATGTGGCTGAAGCCACAATTGTGTGGTTGGCCTTCTGGCGGTGGCCCGTTTGTTTTGAATTTGTTGTTTGCCACCTCAGTCATTCTACATCTTTGGCTGTGCTGTACTGATGAGCTCTAACAGAGCGAAACACGTGTCTACAGCTGCTTTATTCACATGGCTGATTTACCCGATATCTTCTTGTTATTTATCCTCTTGCAGCCGAGTATCATCGTTTTGATTTGAATATTTAAAATTATAGGTATATTAATATTACATAAGCTTAAGAAATGCCACTAATGAATTTGAAGAATTTTGAACATATTAGACAAGTATGACAAAATTTATCATAGAAAAAATAATAGATACAATCATACAAATTGGGCTAATATATAATGTAACGTTTTTATTTATCTGGGTGAAGTGTAAATATAAGACAATTATTATTAATTAAAATTAAGTGTTTATTGAACTATAATGAAAGTTACTATTACTAATATTAAACAGTTATTAAAAACTAATTAAGACTAAAATTATAATTAACTAGATAACACTAACACTAACACTATTTATTTAACCAATTAACACTACTATTTATTTTCACGATATTATTTATTTCACTACGCGTTCCAATCTTAGACTGCCGGTCTGTTGCAGATTCGTGTAGACTGTTTACGCGATATTTATATCACTATATACTTATATCATGTTCAACTGTCCGCCTACCGACCTCCACAGCGTCTATATACTCAACTGACTCAACCGCGTCTGTATATTCAACTGCTCGGACAGAAGTCACATCTTTCACCTCACTGTCTGTTTATTTATGTAACTCTCTCTCTCTCTTCCACAGCCTCAGTATCACCAACTATCTCTATGCCACAATTCTTCAACACCAATGCCGAGTATCTACTCCAACTCGCTGTTACTGTCTTTGTATACCTAGCTTCACAATACTCGTCCACACTGCCGAGTATTCACTTTCACAGCTATCCCAATATACCAGTAACTTCCAGACTCGCCGTTACTGTCCTCGTACACTATAGCTTCCTAATACTCGTCAACACTACCGAGTATTCACATCCACAGCTATCCCAATATATAAGTAACTTCCCGAGTACCTACTCGACACCAACTGCCTACGCTCACCACGATACTGCTGTGCTTCTCAAACTCACTAACACTCTATATGAACATCTCTATGTCTCTCCATGTAACTAACTGACTAACTGCACTAATGTAAGTGTCTGTCCGTCTTCACTAATGGAACTGCACTATGTAAGTCAACCCCCGATCACACAACTAATGTTGTGTGATGAGGGACTCCACTGAACTAACTGTATAACTGTATGTAACTAATTAACTCTCGAGCATAGCTACGTCCCTTATATACAGCTGCCATTATTTTCTAGAACAGTCTAGAATATTCGGACACATAATAACAATGAACACAAAAGGTTCAGGTGACCGGAAGTAATTAAGCACGTCGCGACCAGTCTGTTTACATCGGCCGGCTACTAGCGCGATTACGTCACTGCTATAAATAGACACTCGCTTACAGTGGCGGCAACGGCGGGCGTCCCATGTTACAATAATATACAGAATAGGGTAAAAACTCAAAATGCCTTTAAATGACTATAAACCGGAACATTAACCTTCTATTTTTTTGTGAGACAAAATGAAAATGGAGATTTTTATATCAGGCTATTTGCAACGCATTTATGTTAAGTTTACTACACACATTCAATTAAGGTTTGAAGACTGGAATAATTATCTTTTTGTTTATTATCATTAGATATTAAACTTGAATATATAAATCATTTTCATTATTTCATTGTCATGGGACCTAAAACATATGTGATTAATTTAGTTTATTATGCTTTAGTAAATAATTCTATTTGTAAATGAACGATAATACGTTAAAGATACCAGTACCAAATACATAAATTCTGTTAATCACGTTTTAGCCGGTAAATTTATTAAATAGTGCAGTTCATATTTTGTTAATAAGGATTTATGATCCAGTAAAACAAAAATATTGACAGAACAAACTCATCTAAACAAGTTTTACTGCTTCACACAAACATTAATTTACATATTATATTATATTTAATGGAAAAAAATACTCGTATTACCATTTGATCAAGACAACGGTGGTAGTGATTACTGTATTTTAGAATAAATTTGAATTTAACAGCCGCTTAAGTGCCATAAAAATGTCAAAATAATAGGAGTGGGAGCTAAAAACAACTACATATTTTTTTGTCAAAGTGTGAAAAAATTATTTATTTTCAATAATTTTATATCAAAATTTTAGTAAAAATATTATTTTTTATTTATAATTAAAAAGAAAAACTATTTGTGCTGTAATGGTATGACGTCCCAACCTCCAAAGTAAGCATCAAAGGAAAATAATATAATAATTATATATTATTTAAAGTTTGATAATGCGAACATATGATTGGATACAGTATACAATTCTGACATGAGTAAACAACTTTAGTCCTTGCTTTACTCATTAAGGTAGTGGCTATTCCAATACAATTAACATTGAGTTTTTAATAAAACTTAGATTACAAATTCTGTAGCTATTAAATACAATCTATGTAAATTTTTAAATCACTACACCGCCTATAACCAGAGATATTTGCGAAAATGCCACGAGACAATTAGTAAAAATGTAATATGTATTCTTACGAGAAAAATGTACTTCCGTTAATCTAAATTAACTTTTTGTGACAGAAATAACATTCAAAAAAGTGTGTTGATTTTTGTGTGAATACATCAGTTATTGATTATAATTATAGGATTTTTTAAATATACTGTTGCAGTACTAATTACGACAAAAAATAATAAAAAAATCTGATGTGGCCAATACATGACCTCCCGTCAATTCCATGTTTGAAATAGCAATGAGCTTTAAGCAACGTATCACTTCCGGTTGATCGTTTTAAACAAAATCTAATTTGTTCTTTTAATAAATAGAATTCAATAATACCAAATTTTAGATTATATTTTCTCGAATACCTGTTAGAAGCTCCAAATTAAGTACCACTTCTGGTTTATCATATAGGTATAGTAGTCAAATTCTAATGTTGTTTCAAATTATACACGAGTTTTAATACCAAGTTTGAGAAGTTTTGAATCATGTTTTAATATATTTTTTCAAGAAAATCGGTTTTATAGCTTCCTGTAAAGTAGTACTTCCGGTTTATCATTTTTATAAATCATCTAGTATGTCGTTCTCATTAATATAAAAGTCTTAAAAACCAAATATGAAAAAATTTGGCTTGTATCAATTCATTTTTCACGAAAATCTCTTTAGAGCTTCAAATAAAGTATCACTTCCGGTTTATCAATTTTAGCCAAAATATAATATGTTGCTTCTCTTTACATAAAAGTTTTAAATACTAAATTTGACAAGTTTTGAAATATATAATATATTTTTCACAAAAATCTGTTCAAAGCTTCAAATAAAGTATCACTGCCGGTATATCAATTGTATCCAAAAGTTAATATGTTGCTCCCCTTCGTATAAAAGTTTTAAATACTAAATATTGCACGATTTGAAGTATATCATAATATATTTTTCACGAAAATCTATTCAGAGCTTGAAGTTAAGTATCACTTCTGATTTATTAATTAATCCAAAATCTAGTATGTTATTCACCTTGATGTAAAAGTCTTAAATACTAAAATTGAAAATTTTTGGATTATATTTTAATATAGTTTTTCATTAAAAACTGCTATGGGCTTCAAGTAAAGAGTCGCTTCTGGTTATCAAATTTTACCCAAAATCTAATCAACTGTTTATATGAATGTAAAAAGCTTAAATACGGAAATTAGAAATATTTGGAAGTTTGTTATAAGTTATCGTGGACGAAAAAATCGTCACACACACACACACACACACACACACACACACATACATACACATCATCGTAAAAATAGTAAAAACGTGTTGTGGGGACCCTAACTCGTGCTTATTCACTGAAAACTCATCATCAAATTTTTGGACCGATAACATTACTTCCCTTACCTACAGTATGACGGGAAGCAAATATCTCGACAGCTGGTTCATTACGTAACGCTGCGTTTCTTTACGTATCGTCAATCATTGTTAAGTTTCGCCGGGTCTCGTTACGTTCCGTTAAGTTTCATTACGTTTCGTTGTTTTGTTACCTTTTCGTTACGTTTCGTTACATTTTGTTACGTTTCGTTACGTTTCGTTAAGTTTAGTTACTTTTCGTTAAGTTAGTTTCATTACGTTTAGTTACGATTAGTTATGTTTCGTTACATTTCGTTACATTTTATTACGTTAGATTACATTACATTAGGTTAGGTTAGATTAGGACGTATGGGAAAAGGGTTTTCAGATTGTGGTCAAAAGATCTGAGCTTGCGCCACATATAAAACCAAAGACTGAAGTGGCGGAAAATGTGATGAGAACACTGTGCCCAACAAGGCCGATGACACTATGGCCAAAGTTGGAACAAGATAAACCAAGCCCAATTACTGAGAGAGAAATAGAGAAAGCAGCCAAAAGGATGAAAAACAACATCGGATCCCGACAAAGATATTGAAGTTTGTAGCAATAGAATCACCATCTCTGTTAACAGAACCAATGGATAAGGTATTGGAAGAAGGAAAATTCCCCGAGGAGTGGAAAAAGGCAAGAGTAGTCCTGGTACCCAAACCAGGGAAGGATGACCTGAGTAATCCAGCTACATATACAAACCAATTTGCTTACTAAATACAGCAGGCAAACTGCTCGAACAAGTAATAGCGGCCAGGATAAATAAATTCCTGAAAGAAGAAGATCCATTGTCAACAAACCAATTTGGCTTCCGCAAGGGCAAATCGACGTTGGGCACTATGAAGCTGATAACAGACTGAGCCAAGACAGAGAGGAAGAAAGGCAAGACAAGGGGATATTGCGCCCTACTTACTATTGATATAAGAAACGCGTTCAATACCGTGCCTTGGCCAAAGATAAGAAACGAACTGATGAAGAGGAAACTCCCTACGTACCTCCTAAACCTGATAGGCACCTACCTAGTAGGCAGGAAAATGTCCTATGACAACAAGGTATACAATATGAAATGTGGAGTACTCCAGGGGTCGGTATTAGGTCCCCTTTTGTGGAATATATTCTATGACGGGATCCTACGAATAGAATCAGAGGCATCATTCATCGCATTTGCAGATGACTTGGCGATTCTCGCCACCGCAAGAGAGGAAGAAAGACTCACAAGCCAGATAAATGAAGCGCTGGAAGCAGTCGTAGAATGGACTAAGGCAAACGGTCTAAAAATCGCTCCGGAAAAAACCGGAGCTGTTCTACTCATCGGAAGAAAGCGGGTACGAGAAGTCCAATTTCGCCTAGAGGACACGACAGTAACACCCAAAAACAAGATAAAATATCTGAAGGTGCTATTCGATCGAGGGCTCACTTTTTTACCACACGTACGAGCAACGATGGCTAAAACCAGCAATACGGCTATGGCACTGAGGAGATTGTACCTCAGAATTGAAAAGGAAACTGTTAGCATCCATAACACAATCGGTAGTGCTATACGCTGCGCCAATATGGGCGCCAGTACTGAAATATGCTAGCGGCAAAAATCTACTGGATAGTCTTAATAGGAAAGTAGCTTTAGGAATAATAAGGGCATACAGAACGATCTCCAAGAGGCCAATTCCTAGCGCGGACTACCCCCATTAATACTGGTGGAGGAACGGATTATGGGACTAGGCAAGTCAAAACGAGAGAAAAAAGAGCTGAAGGAAAACAGAGCTAACAAATGGCAAGAAGGATGGGTAACGGACAAAGGCAACCTCTGGACCCACAGACTAATGCCAGAAGTACCCGGACGGCTCAGCAGGGACCACGGGGAGATGACCTACCACTTAGAGCAATTCATGAGCAACCACGGGTGCTTCCAGCATTACCTGAAAAGGATAGGTAAAGTTACAACTACGAGATGTCTGTATTGCGGCACCGAACTAGACAACGCAGAACACAGTATATATGAATGTGCTAGATGGAGAGACATATGGGATCCAACACCTGAATTTAGGAGAAACGATACCATACATGTTGGAATGCAGTAACAACAGGGATAAGGTTGCGGGATGTGTTGCCCATATCCTAAAGAACAAAGAAGAAAAAGAGAGGCAAAGAGAAAGATAACGAATGGACGGAGGCAATATAGAATATAAACTAGACAAGAAGCATAGACAACCAAATGGTGCGAAGTAATGCCAACGCGGTGCCACACCACTAGGGGCGGGAGAGTTTAGTGGGTAGGCTAGGCAAGTGAAGCGCAAGCGGATGACTGGAGTCCCATACTACCCATACCATGCATGGGATATGCTCTGCCTTGGCATCATATCGGGTGTGCATGAGCATTCCCTCCCACCTACTATAAAAAAGGTTAGGTTAGATTAGGTCAGGTTACATTAGATTAGGTTAGGTTGGGTTCCCACGCGGGGATGTCCACCTTGTCGTGGTCGGGGGGGCTTAGTACGGCGGGCTAGAACTCACTAGTGGCCGGAAGACCAAGAGACATCCACAACGGAGGTGGCGTCTGACCCGGAGCGGGTGGCCACCTAAGTGCTGCGTCTGACCCGCGGCAACACCACCGTTGGACTAGGAGAGCAAAAGGTCTCCCAGGGGTAGACGGGACTCACAGCCGCAATGCAGACAACCCGCCTAGGAGAAGGGCACTCCGAAAACAAACCTCACTCAGGCAGTGTCTGACCTAGAGTGGGCGGCTGCCTGAGTGGAACGGGCAACGATGGGCTCGTCAGCCGTGGTGAAGGCATCCATCCTACCCGCAGGGGTGACAGAGCGTATTGGTGAGTGGCGACACCACAAGTCGCAGCCGAGGGGTGGCGGAACCTTATCGCCTTAACAAAAGGTAGATGCCAGTAGTTTAAAAATGGAAACATGCTGATATGAGCGATGAAGAAACTTTTCCCCGGGCGAGTCCTCCTATGGGGGGAATCCCGTCGTCTGCCTCGGCGGACGCTGCTCCAATGGATACGGGAGGGGGCAACCATCGCAAAAACCTCGACAAAAAACACTGACGAAGGGGGAAAAACCCAAAAACAAGAAAAAAGCGAAAAAGGAATAAACAAAAACTTTGTTTGTAGGCAGCTAATGGAAACGCCACCAAGACCAAGAGCTGTATCGGTAACAGGCCCCATGGTTACTTTTGACCTAGCAGAGCTATCTCCGATATCCCAAAAAAAGGAAAGCAGGATTATCACCGGAAAAAGCTGAAGAGATCAGGGAAAAACTGAGCACAGGAGCAATACGAATATTGGAAACAGGTAACCAATCTCAACAATAACGATGCTCAAAACCAAAATGACGGAAATCCCAAACACCTCAAAGGAAATTAAAACGATAACTGATAGCTTGGTAACGCAAATGCACTGTCAAAACAGCCAGAGAAAAAGAAAAAAAAAAGGCTCGACACATCAGGCACCAGACCAGCCACAAACACTACGCAGATGGAAAAAGAAAAACCTGAAAAGAGAACAACATCGACACAGAGATGCCCGATATAAAAGAAAAAGTGAACACAAACGACACTAATAGCAAGCAGCAAAAGCAAAAAGAAGAGATAAAACTAGAAAATCTCCAAAAACTACAAGAAACAAGAAACTATGAAGATTTCTTGGAGATAGCCAAAAAGAAACGGCCAACCGAAATATATACTGCAACCAAATCGGTGGTAGGAGACTACCAACAAGCTCCAAACAACCAATCCCTGGTACTTACTAAAAGAAGTAACCCTAGTGAAACGAGACGAGATTCTGAAGCTCTTCCCTTCAAAAGTAAAGGAGAATAACGGACAAACAACTCAAATAACGGGAATCAGACACAGGGATAAAAGGTCCCGACCAAAACGATCAGGCCACGAAAAATATCTATTACATATTGATAGAGTATGAAAATGGGAAAATGCCACTGAACATGTTATATCAAAGTCTGTGGGACCTCCGGGACCTGCTTGAAAAGAACGAGCATAAAGAAATAGCATTTCCCAGCTTCGGAAGGGGAAAGACAAAAATTAGGTGGGCATACCTCAAAAAAATTATAGAGGCGGTCTATCATGGTACGGATATACACATATACTGTTACTATAAAGATAACAAAAAGAAACGAAAAGAACAAGAGGAGAATACCACGAAAACACAAACACGTGTACAGAAGAACAAGGAGACACAGACCATAGCAACACAAAACAAATAAAATTCAAGAAAAGAAAGGAGGAACAGAGGTATTTAAGGAAAACAGATGACAAGGGAAAACAGGTGAAAAAGGAAACAAGAAGAAACGACGTCATCATAATCCCTACAAAGGGCTCGACGTACGCAGAAATAGCCCAAAAACTCAAAAAGGAAATAAACCCAGAAGAACTAGGAATAAAAGGAATGAGACGGACCAAAGCCGGAGACATAAAACTCGAAATGAGGAAAGAGAACCTAAACACAATGTACATCCAGGAGAAGATTGAAAAAATTACTGGATGCAACGAAACGCATATCCTCAGCGAGAAGCAAAGAAGAACGACCTTAATAATAAAGGACAGGAGAATATTGTTACCATAAAAATAATAGAAAAGGCCATCAGCAACATCATCCAAGAAAGTACGAGCAAAACCAGGAACATCATATCATACAATATTATACCTGCATATGCAAGAACACAGACTGCTTTCATCGATGTCACAAAAGAAATCGCAGAAAAATTGATGAACAGGAAAAATCCCACTATTAAACTAGGATGGACAGAATGTCGCCTCAGAATATATATAAACGTAACACAATGAGTAATATGTCATCAATACGGCCACGATCAAAAAACATGCAGCGGAGAAGATAAAAGAGACCGATGCAGGAAATGCGCAGAAAAAGAGCACAAGGCAAAGGAGTGTCAGAGCTCAACCCAAAAATGTCTTAACTGCTGCTTAGCTTAGCTGAAGAAGGTGACCAGACAGGGACAGGTAAAAGCCTCAACCAAAAACGAGCCCTGGAGGAAGCTAAAAAGAAGGCATCAACTTCGTGGTCATACAACTAAATGTCGGACAAAGCAAACAAAGTAGAGGTAATCGCAGTCACAGAACCGAATATAAGAAGAAGGACAGACTGGTACTACGATACTGAGACGGATGCAGCAATTAAAATAATGGATGGCAGAGCGGCTCCAAATGGAACGCCGTGAAAACACTCTTATTCTTCATCTTTTTAGCCTAAATAATAATAGAATCGATGATCCCCGCTGTCTTGCTCTACTAAATTTCCATGCCCCCTCTATCTCTACTCGCTTCTACTCCACTTTTTATCTCCCTTTCTCCCGTACCAATCTGCTCATGTCTTCCCCACTTTTCCGTATGTGTGCTCTTTACAATAAAAAATTTTCCGATTTAGACATATTTTGTTTGAATTACAATGTTTTATTTATTTTTATTAATTACAAAAGTGACACCGACTACACAAAATTCCTAAAATCCTTGGAGACATCAATAATTAGAAAGACTGATACGAAATACCTCATAATAACAGGAGATTTTAACGCCAAATCCTCATCCTGGGGCAGCAGAGAAAGTGACAAAAGAGGAGAAATCACACTAGACTGGGCAGAATCGCTTGACCTGGTAATAGCAAACGATGAAACCCCTACTTTTCAAAGAGGATCATCATTATCCTGGATTGACCTAACCTGGTTGAATACCAAAACCGCCAAAGATCTGAACTCCTGGACAGTTATGCAGGAGGAAACCCTAAGCTTACAAAAACACATATGCACCAGGGTTACAGAAACGTCTAGGAAAAACGCCGAAAACACAGGATGGAAGACGAAGGGCATAAATAATCTAGCCATACAAAGAGAATTGGCAAAAGAAATGAAAGGCAACTACAAAACGGAAAAAGAACTAGTTGCGGAAATCAACAACGCATGCAATAAAGCAATGAAGAAAAGGAGATCTTTTGCTCGACCACCAGTTTACTGGTGGACAAAAGAGATAGCGGCACTGCAAAGAGAAGCATTACGAAAAAGACGAGAATACCAACGTCAAAGAAAGAGAAGCACCGAAACGGAATGCGAGAAAGCAACAGAAGAAGCAAAACAAACCAGGAAGAAACTGAAGACGGAAATAGCGAAGGCTAAGAACAATGGCCTGGAACACATTATGTGAGGAGTTAAATAACGACATCTGGGGGCAAGGGTATCAAATAGTCGCACGCAGACTTAAAATAAAAGAGCCAATGCCGAAACTCTAAGAAAAAGGAATAGATCAAATAATAAAGACTCTATTTCCTGGAGACCGAAGAATAAATTGGGTCAACACAAGTACCATGGACAGAACCCAGTAGAAGTAGCCAACTTAATGAACATACTGATTAAGCAAGGCAGATTTCCAAACAAGTGGAAAGAAGCACGTCTGGTACTACTGAAAAAACCAGGCAAACCTGTAGAACAACCGAGCAGTTACAGACCCCTATGCCTGCTAGACGGACTAGGGAAAACTCTAGGACAAATTCTGCATACCAGAATAACACACGAATTGGAAGAAACAAACGGGCTATCCGAAAGGCAATACGGCTTCCGCAAGGGAAAAAGCACAACAAACGCTATCCGAGAAGTAGTGGATATTGCCGAAAGTGCCAAGTTAGGAAACTGGGGGCAACGGAAACTGTGTGTGCTTATAACACTTGATATCCGCAATGCTTTTAACACAGCAAAATGGCGGAGAATAGTGAAGGAACTACGAGATAAAGGTACGCCGAGCTAGCTAATAAAAATGGTACAATCATACCTTCAGGATAGAACAATCACAGTACAACACGAACACGGAAAAGTCGTCCATAGTATCACCAGAGGAGTCCCTCAGGGGTCAGCACTGGGACCTCTACTGTGGAATGTGCTGTATGGCGGTGTTCTGCGACTTAAACTACCAGAAGGAGCAGTGCAAATAGCGTATGCCGATGACCTGACACTAATAGTCACGGCGAAAAGAAAAGGTAACCTAAAGGAAAAAACCGAAGAGAACCTAAGAAAAATAGCAAGATGGATTAAGGAAGCGAGACTGGAACTGGCGACCGAAAAAACGGAAGCAATAATGCTGACTGGAGGGAGGCGAGTCCCGAACATTAGCTTTGCACTGAATGATAAACGAGTAATCCCAAGCCGAAGAATAAAATACCTGGGGATAACCCTGACACCTGGTCCCAACCTGGGAAAACATATTGAGACGGTGGCAGACAAAACCAACAAGGCAGTAACAGCACTGTCAAAATTAATGCCAAGCAAGGGGGTCCTGCAGCTAACAAAAGGAAACTGCTAGCATACGTGGCACAGTCAACTATTTTATATGCAGCACCAATATGGGAATGCTATATGAAGAAGGAAACCCACAGAAACAAGTTCCTGAGGGTACAACGAAGAGCGACCATAAGAGTGTGCTCTGTATACAGAACGGTATCGACAGAAGCGACACTAGTCATAGCAAGTCTCACTCCAATAGACATTCTAGCGACAAACAGAAGCCAGACAGGTACAAGAACAGAAAAAGAAAATAAATCCACAGAATAATGGCAAAAAAGGTGGACGGAGGAAAGTAAAGGGAGATGGACTAAAAAACTGATCCCCAACCTGAAGACGTGGATTGATCGTAAACACGGACAAGTCACTTTCTACCTCACTCAAATACTGAGTTATTCCCCTTGATATAAAAATCTTAAATACTAAAATTGAAAAGTTTTGGTTTATATTTTAATATATAGTTTTTCGTTAAAAACTGTTATGGGCTTCAAGTAAAGAGTCGCATCCCGTTATCCAATTTTACCCAAAATCTAATCAACTTTGTATATGATTGCAGAAAGCTTAAATACGGAAAATAGAAATATTTGGAAGTTTGTTATGAGAGTTATCGTGGACGAAAATATCGCCACACACACGCACGCACGCACACGCACACACACACGCACACGCACCCGCACCCGGGCGCGCACACACGCACACACACACCCACATCCATACCCACACCCACACACACGCCCACGCACACACACACACAGACACACACAAATACATCGTAAAAATAGTAAAAACGTATTGTGGGGACCCTAGTATTGTACTTATTCATTGAAAACTCACCATCGGATTTTTGGACCGATAACATTATCTCCCTTACCTACGGTATGACGGGAGGTAAAAATCTGATGTGGACACCACACGACTTCCTTGTACGCAAGACCAATATGAAGATGAAGTATAGACTCAATTATAAAATTGCACGTATTTGACGTAATTTGACATTAACATCTATTTTTTATTTTTTTGTTATTTTTTGTTCTAATCCATAGCAAGCTTCATTACAAAAACCAAAAAGTACATAAGTTTTAAATTTACATATCTCGCTTATACAAAGGGCTAATTTAATAATACTTGATGTGCTAGACGCAGAATTTAATTCTCTAAAACTCTTATTTGAAGCATTTATTTCTAAAATTAAAATGAAACCATTTTATTCAAGAAAAACTGTTAACAACTTCAGGTAATATATCACTTCCGGTTAGCCTGTTTTAACCAAATTCTGCTATGTTATTCCAATTGATATAAAAGTCTTATATACTAAATTTGAAAAGTTTTGGATTATATTTTAATATAGTTTTTCATTAAAATCTATTATAGGCTTCAAATAAAGTACCTTTTCTGGAAATTATGTAATGACCAAAAAGGGAGGTGCACAACTAGATGTTATAGCAGTCCTAAATACAAAATTTCAACTTTCTACGGCTTACCGCTTTTGAGTTATGCGAGATACGTACGTACGTACAGACGTCACGACGAAATTAGTCAGAATGGATTCAGGGATAGCCAAAATGGATATTTCCGTTGAAATCTGGAAACTGAAATTTTTCGCGAATACAATACTTCCTTTACTTTGTACAAGGAAGTAAAAATAGGCATGGGTCAATTGCACGCGCAGGCAAAACGGGAGCCCGACATGTGAGGTTGTAGCTTGCCGCTGCGCGAAGCATGCACAGAATAAACTACGAAAGTCAAACTCAAACAGAAACAGAAATCGAATTATGAATATTTAGACTAACGTAGTAGGGTAAAAACTACCTTTAGAAAGAGAACATATTAAAGATCTGACGTCACCAAATTTAAAATTCAGTAAATTGTTTAAAAATTATATTTCACTAACCATATACATATGGAAAGTATCTTTCAAACAAAAAGAAAATGGAAAAATGTCCACCTGACTACAATCCCTCGGATTAAATGATGTAATCAGTTGTTCGCCATTCGCCATATATATATATATATATATATATATATATATATATATATATATATATATATATATATATATATATATATATATATAGGGTGAACACGGCAGTTCGAACTCATTGAAACAAACAACTTTTCTTAGTTAAATTTTTTGATTTGGAGCCCCAATTCATAGTTATTGGCGTTCTTTTGTTTTTCGAAAAATCGTCATTACTCACTTATTTTAAAGAATATTTAAAAAATATAAATACTTTCTGCATTTGCTTTTGATTCTCTAAAACGCTTGTATTTTCCGTTATTTTCTATTTTATCAAATAATAAAATGGCGACTGATCAAAAATTTCAAAACAAGATATTTTGAAAACCACTCGATCTACTATAATATTTGTCTGAAACATTTTTTTCGATCTGTCCAAAAAACTGCAAAAATCATTTAAAACAAAGTAGGCTTGCTGCGATTAAACAAGAAAATTAATCAAGAAAAACAAGAAACAAACAAACAAGAAAAATAAAACAATGAACAATGAACAACAAGGGAGGGAGAGGGATTAAATTTGATTTTCATAATGGCCACCATTCGCAGAAACGCAAGCCCGGCAGCGTGTTTTTATATTAGAAGAGACAATTGCAATTGCAAGAGCTGCCTGCTTGTCTTTTATATCTTCTGCTGCACCTACTGTTAGAATAAATGTAATTTTGAAACTTCCCGCCATAACTAAAAATTGTACTAACCTCCAGATGGCATTAGTAGTTAAGTTGTGTGAGAATCAGTCAGTCTCTCTGTAAGCGTGAATGGTGACGGATGTGAAAATAAAACGTATTAAACAAATTCTTAACAAAAAGTTTATTTCGTCATCAAACACCAAAACAAAGTAAATCAAAATCAAACATGATCCTTCGAGCAAGATATTAGTAGAGATCGGCAGTGAGATCAAAAGTAACTAGTAATACTCATCATTATTTCGACGAACGGGGGTCAGGTCAAGGTCACGCCATCTTGGACCGAAGGAAGCAAAGCACGCTGCGATTCATACTTCACGTCAGTGAAAAGCACTAAAGCACACGGGATCACTTGGAAAACGCTCTGGGTGAACCAACTTCACGCAACTCAACTCAACTGGACGAACATCACACTAATCTGTCAACGTGAAACGTCAAACTCGACACCAAAGCTACTTTTAACCAAAAAGTAAGTCCATCCAATTTATTTTCCTGAATAAAATACATTCTGTATGAGTCAAGAAATAATTTTAAAAACTTTAAGAAATAAACGCAAAAGTGTTCGATCACAATTAACAATACTTACAAAGGCAGTAGTTGGTTTAATGGTAGAAAATGTTTCTGCACCACAATTAATAGAAATAAAAGATAGATTAGAAAAAATTGAACCATTATTTTCTTTATTTGACGATATACAAAATGAAATTGACTCTTTGATCGATGAAGACGATAAAATCAAAGAAGAAGTTGAGTTAAAACAAAGGGAAACATTTCATAAGTCTTATTTTGAAATTCTAAGCAAGGTGAAGCATTTTCTATCAAAAAACAAATAAAGATAAAGATGAAAAAACACCCATTCCTACTCCAGTTCCTGAAATAACCTCAAAATGTTCAATAAAATTGCCACCTATAACACTACCTGATTTTGATGGTAATTTTACAGCTTGGCGAGCATATCATGATGCATTTATGTCATTAATAAGTTCTAACAGTTCTTTAGCGGATGTACAAAAATTAACATATTTAAAATCTTCACTAAAGGGTGAACCGTTCGAATTAATAGCGAGTTTAGAAACAACCGATGCAAATTATAGTATAGCGTGGGAGTCTCTTTGTAAACGTTACAACAATACTAGAAAAATCATCAACAATCATGTTCAGACGTTGTTGAATTTGTCACCAATTACTCGTGAGTCCCCACAACCACTTAGAGAATTTATTAATACAATTCAAAATCAGTTAAGTTGTTTAAAATCACTAAAGCAACCTGTAGATAGCTGGGATGGAATTCTAGTAACAATTCTATTGGGTAAATTAGATAATAGTGCAGTTAAAGAATGGGAAACTCAATTAAATAATTCACAAAATGAAAACGATAATAAATCAATTCCTACTTTACAGGATCTCATGACATTCCTTAATAACAAGCAAGCGACGCTTGAATTTATAAGTCATAAGCGGAACCAGGAAGTTGGAAGGGGTCAGGTACAGCAAAACTGTCGTTCTACTAAATCATTCGCAATAACGGAAGCTAAATGTACATTTTGCAAGGAAAATCACCAAATTTACCAATGTGACTCTTTTATTAAATTAGATGCTGAAGTACGAAATCAAAAGATCCGCGATTTAAAACTTTGTCTCAACTGTTTACGCAAAGGACACTTTTCGCAAAATTGTACATCTACTCATGTATGCAGGAAATGTAATAAGAAACATCATACTCTGCTACATATGGAAGGTAAGAAAATTCAAACTAATCTTAAAAATAATGTATCAGACAAAGAGCCTTTAGAGACTACCACAAATTGCGCTTCAATGAATGTAGCAAATCAAACTCTTTTATCAACCGCAATAATCGAAATTAAAGATTCTCAGAACAAAATTTATTAGGTACGAGCATTATTAGACAGCGCGTCTCAATCTAATGTTATCACGGAATCATTAGCGAATAAACTTAATTTAAAAACAAACTCACTAGAAATGAATGTAGTAGGCATTGGACAGGGAGCTCCTAAAATATCACGTATGATTAACATTACATTTAAATCTTGTTACAATAATCACAAAGAAAATATAACGTGTTTAACTGTTCCTAACATTACGTCAGATTTACCTTCACGAACATTTAACATCACTACAGTAAATATTCCTCCGCATATCAAACTAACAGATCCTAAATTTAATGAATCTCGTCCGGTCGATTTATTGATAGGCGCGAATTCTTTTTGGTCACTTTTAAGCATAGGTCAAATAAAGAACGAATCGATTGTACTACAAAAAACGAAATTAGGATGGATAATCGCAGGTCAAATAATTTATGACAAATTTGTTAAAGCATCGGAAAATGTATCATTATGCGCAATTAATGAATTGAATAAAAATGTTGAACGTTTTTGGAATTTTAATGAATTTCAAACCACAAATACTATTCTAACTCCAGAAGAAAAATATTGCGAAGAATTATTTAACCAAACTACAATTCATGATGAAACGGGTCGTTTTGTTGTCAAAATTCCATTTAAGTCAAATTTGAACGAAATAGGTTTCTCAATAAAAGCGGCAGAAACTAGGCTAAAATTATTAGAAAATCGCTTTACCAAAGTTTCTAAATTAAAACACGAGTATACTCAATTCATAAATGAATATGTATCTTTAGGTCACATAGCAAAAATTAATTTAAGAGACGATGAAGATTCGATGGCATTTTATTTACCGCATCACGCTGTCCTTAAGGAAAGCAGTGAAACAACAAAGTTAAGAGTGGTATTCGACGGGTCAAGTAAGTCAGACAAAAATTTATCTATTAATGATGTTCAGTACGCCGGACCAACCATTCAAAATGAAATATTCGCAATAATAACTAGATTCAGATTATATAAATTTGTTCTTATCGGAGACATTGAAGAAATGTACCGCCAGATCTGGGTACATCCAGATCATCGTAAATACCAACGAATTTTATGGCGCGAAAATTCAAATTAAAGTATAGAGGTATATGAATTAAATACAATCACTTATGGATTAACTTCATCTCCATTTTTAGCAATTAGATGTTTATTTAAACTAGCAGAAGAATATGAAAATCAATATCCTAATGAGGCAAATATAATTAAACATGGTTTTTACGTAGATGACTTAATTACTGTGTCAGATTCTTTAGAACAATTACAAATGTATAAAGAAAACATTCAAAAAATATTAAATAGCGCAGGCTTTTCTTTGCGGAAGTTCGCTAGTAATGTTCCGGAATTGAGAGATACTAAACAATGTGAAAATTCACCACAATTAATAAATTTAGATTCAAAAACTTTAGGTGTTAATTGGATTTCGACCACAGACGTGATTAAATATTCCTTGAAACAGAGTTCAAAATATTCTGATGTGACGAAAAGATCCATTTTAGCAGAAACCGCGCAACTATTTGATCCATTGAGTTTATTAGCCCCAATAATTATTATTGCCAAGCTAATAATACAAGAATTATGGCAGTTAAAGATTTCTTGGGATGAGGCGATTCCCATAGAAATGCATACGAGGTGGATGAAATTTAAAAATAAATTACATCACATAAATAATATTACAATACCGCGAAAAATTCTAATTGATGATTTTGTTCGAGTCGAAATTCATGCCTTTTCAGATGCTTCTGAACGAGCATATGGTACATGTATTTACCTCCGATCTATAAACCATCATAATGAAATAAATATATGTTTACTAGCAGTTAAATCCCGCGTAGCGCCTTTAAAATGTGTTACAATACCGCGGCTTGAGCTTTGTGCGTCTGTATTGTCGGCAGAACTAGTAAACAAATTCAGGACAATTTTATACGTACAAATAGCGCAAGAATTTTATTGGAGCGACTCCACAATCACTTTAAGCTGGTTGAAAACATGTCCCACAAAACTAAAAACTTTTGTTGCGAATCGTGTCGCAGAAGTACAAAGATTGACTAATACAACAAATGATTGGTATTTTGTAAGCACTCGGGATAACCCGGCAGATTTAATCTCGCGTGACGTATCTCCAGATAGTTTAAATGAAAATTCGCTATGGTGGAAAGGCCCTAACTGGCTTTCAGAAGTTGATGTTCATGTTGAAAATGATACTAACATGATATTAACATTTATGATTTACCTGAAATTAAACAACAACCACAATACTGTAATGTTGTATCTGAAACTAACGATGTGAATACAATTATTAACAAATATTCTTCATTGACTAAATTAAATCGAATTGTTGCATATTGCTACCGGTTTCTAAATAATTGTCGTAACTCTAAATCTGGTCGTCAATATGGTTCATTAACGGTTTTGGAATTATTAACAGCTTTAAACAAAGTTATTATTTTAATTCAAAAAACAACATTTGTACCAGAATATAATATGCTAAACGAAAATAAACCAATTTCTAACAAAAGTAATATTTTGAGTTTAACACCATTTCTAGATAAAGACGGTTTAATCTGAGTAGGTGGACGTTTGGAAATTCTAGTTTTAATTACGATAAACAACACCCAATTTTATTACCAAAGAAACATCATCTTACCAACTTAATTTTCCGCCATGAACATAACCAATTGTTACATGCGGGTCCAAAATTATTATTATCAAGCATCAGAGAACGTTATTGGCCTATTTCAGGTATCAGTATTGCGAAACAAACGGTGAGACAATGTATTAAATGTGTTCGTTCGAAACCAACAACTCAATTAATGTGAAATCTTCCTAAAGAACGAACGCAGTTTATTTACCCCTTTCACGCTACTGGTGTCGATTATGCTGGTCCATACATTATAAAGGATAGACATGGGCGAGGTGCAAAACATTCTAAAGCCTATATTTGTATATTCGTATGTTTTTCTGTGAAAGCTGTACACATTGAATTGGTTACGAATATAACAACGAATGGATTTTTGTTAGCATTAAAAAGATTTATCGCTCGAAGAGGCAAACCGTGCAACGTCTTCAGTGATAATGGCACAAACTTTGTCGGTGCAAATAATGATCTATTAAAGCTTAAAGAATTTTTAGATAATAACTCAACATCTATTGAAAATGCAACCTGTAATGAAGGTGTTAAGTGGCATTTTACCCCTCCTTGTTCCTCTTCCTACGGCGGGTTATGGGTATCATGCGTTAAACGTATTAAATATCATCTAAAAGGAACTATTGGCGATGTTCCTCTTACTTATGAAGAACTTAGTACCATATTGACTCATATTGAATCTATTTTAAACTCCCGACCTCTTACACCCCTAAGTTCGGACCCGAATGACTTGGAAGTCCTAAGTCCCGCTCATTTTTTAATTGGAATAACTTTCAATGCCCTTCCGAATCCCTGTGTACAATATACTCCCAAAAATAGGTTAAACAGATATGAAATGCTACAACAAATCAACTATCAATTGTGGCAAAAATGGTCGAGAGATTATATCTGCGAATTACAACAACGTACGAAATGGCATCAACGCACTCCTCCGATACAAATAGGAACCTTGGTCATCGTAAGAGAGGACAATCTTCCACCGGCTCAGTGGCGACTAGGCTGAATACTAAAACTACATCCAGGTCCAGATGGCCTCACCAGAGTTGTTACTATTAAGTGTCAGTGTGGAGAAATTAAACGTGCAATTGGAAAAATAAGTGTATTCCCAGTGCATAGTGAAGTGTTAGATAATAAAAAGGATTAGATGTTATATAATATTCAGTATTTCTGACAGTTAAAAATAAATATTCACCTTATGTTATGTATCATTATGTAATGTATTTAAAATATTGGTTGTATTTCTGTTGAAAACTAAGAGTTGTTAAGGCGGGCGGCATATGTTAGAATAAATGTAATTTTGAAGCTTCCCGCCACAATTAAAAATTGTACTAACCTCCAGATGGCATTAGTAGTTAAGTTGTGTGAGAATCAGTTAGTCTCTCTGTAAGCGTGAATGGTGACGGATGTGAAAATAAAACGTATTGAACAAATTCTTAGCAAAAAGTTTATTTTGTCATCAAACACCAAAACAAAGTAAATCAAAATCAAACACCTACTATTCTTGCCACCAATTCTAATTCGGTGTTTACTGGTCTCTCATAGAGGTCTTTATATGACTCCAGAAAAAGAAATCTAAGGGACTTAGGTAGATGCTCCGGGCTGGCCACGCAACAGCATCTCCTCTCCCAATCCATTAATTCGGATATTCTGTATTTATTAATTTAAGAAAGTAAAATAATTTTCATCATTCAATCGGTTGTTGTTTCATTGTTCATTGTTTTATTTTCCTTGTTTGTTTGTTTCTTATTTTTCTTGCTTAATTTTCATGTTTAATGGCAGCAAGCCTACTTTGTTTTAAATGATTGTTGCAGTTTGTTAAAATTTATCTTGTAATTCAATTTGAATAAAAACTTTTTTTGGACAGATCGAAAAAAAATGTTTAAAACAAATGTTATGGTAGATAGTTTAAGGATTTTATAAATGTATTATTTTTAAAAATCGATCGAGTGGTTTTCAAAATATCTTGTTTTGAAATTTTTGATCGGTCGTCATTTTCTTATTTGATAAAATAGAAAATAATTGTGAATACAAATGTTTTAGAGAACCGAAAGCAAATGCAGAAAGTTTTTATATTTTTTAAATATTCCTTTAAATAAGGGAGTAATGACGATTTTTCGAAAAACAAAAGAACGCCAGTAACTATAAACTAGGGCTCCGAATCAAAAAATTGAACAAAGAAAAGTTGTTTGTTTCAATGAGTTCTAACTGCCGTTTTCATGTGTTACAACTTAGTATTGACACCCTGTACATATATATATATATACAGAGAATTTATTTTAAAATGCAACATAGTTTATCACTTCCATGGTTACACACTACTGTCAAAAAATGACAGCAATGTAATATTTGTCCATTTTAAAATGAAACATTATAAATAGTATTGCAGCACAGGATTTACCTCCCGAACATATCACAAATATTGTAAATTCTTTCTACGAGCGACTAGGATATTGCCTCAGTGTGAATGTAGCTATTCTTGAACATTTATTACATTAAAATTATGAATTTTTGTAAGCCAAAGTTTGTTAAGATGTGCTACATTAAAGTTTTGATTTTTTGTTAATAGTATGTAGACTAATTTATTAGAAATTAGTATTGAAAATACATTACTACAAATTTTTGTATGTTGCATTTTAAAATGGACAAATATTACATTGCTGTCATTTTTTGAAAGTAGTGTGTAGTAACCATGGAAGCGATTAACCATATGTTGCACGTTAAAATAAATTCCCTGTATATATATATAGGGTGTCCCAGATTTAAACGGCATAACTTCAACCATGGATTAAACACGTAAAAATAAGGTGACAAGTTCATTTGAGCAAATGTCCGTAGATGCTTAGTTTCAGAGATATTCATGTTTTTCTCATTAGCGCAGCGCTACTTTAAATAATCTACTTCATAATGAAATATGAAACATTATCTTATTAACTTGTGACATACTAATTACATTCATTATAAATAATTTGGTTATTACTTAATTTCACTACAAAATTTAGTTTATTTGCATTGGATGTCAGTGAAAATATGAAAATTATCAATGATTTCAAACACATTTATTATTTACAATAAATCAATAACGTATAATTTTTTTACAACATTTGTTGAAAATGTGCACCTGCTGCAAGCAAACAGGCACGACAACGATCTGCCACTGCACTGGTTGCTGCGTGACATTGCTCGGGAGATATGGTTTGGCAAACTTGAATAATTTTTCCGCGTAGAGTGTCCAAATTACTATTATATCACAACTTAATAAGATAATATTTGATAATTCGTTATGAAATTCATTATTTAGAGTAACGCTGCTCCAATAAGAAAAACGTGAATATCTCTGAAACAAAGCATCTACGGACATTTGCTCAAATGAACTTGTCACCTCATTTTTACGTGTTTAATCCATGGTTGAAGTTATGCCGTTTAAATCTGGGACACTCTGTATATATAAGTAGTGCTAGTTACAGTGAAACAGGCGACGAACTTGATAAGTGACATTGTATTATTTCAGAGCCTTTAGATCTTTATTCATAAATTTATAATCGCCTAAAATGCGCTTTCCTGTATTTTATAGAAATTAACAAAATTAAACCAAAAGCTTAGCCAATTTTTTTAAACGTTTTTTCATCATCTTCTTTTCATATCCTGCTTCTAAAAGCTTCATAAAAGAGCAACGATTGGCAAATCAAATCACCAATAGCGGCGTTGCTGTCGCAAGCAAAAATGGTGGGCGAAGGAATCATACCGAATGACAGCTAGTTTTGTTTTGTGATTACATTTGTCAAATAGGACGAAAAAATTATTTCGTATCGCGAAATTATAAATGTTTTGAGAAATACCCTCGAATTTTAGAAATATCATAAAATTGAAGTGTGTCTTTGAATAGTTTTAATTTTCCCGCTTGATGCCCCATGATTAATATGAGTTTCCAGAAGATAATAATATTTATTTAGTTAACAAGTGCAAAAAATTATATTTTGGACACGCGAGATGTGAAAGTTACTATCAGAGCTGGGCACTACTCGAGTCAGTACTGAAAAATTAAAAAACTAGTACGCATTAGTATTTTTAATTGATAGTACCGTTGCTCATAATCCCTCAATAAATAAAGTATTCATACTCACTTCTCGACTTTTCTTCTACAGCACATTATTTCCTTGGTCCTGGAGATAGAGGTCATACAATTAATAAATAGCAGAATATCATTTAAACTATGTTTAATTTGCGTTATTTTAGTAACAAAAAATTTTACGATATATTTATATCCAGTAACGAACTGTAACCATTAAAATTAGAAAGTATACATATTTTCTTAAAACTGCTGTATGCTTATCACAAAACAAAAAATATTCATCGTTGTGCTATCGGCCTAAAACCTAAATTATTATATCTGTTTTTTATATTATTTCTATTTTACTTGTTAAATATATGTTTTATTTCGTTTGGTATTATTTAATTTAGAATCAATCATTTTTTGGTTGATCTTATATTTTTTTCGATTTTCTCCTACAATGAAAATAGTAAAAAATCCAATGGGAATACCACACGACTTTCTTGTAAGCAAGACCAACATGAAGTATAGACCCAAATATAAATTTGCACGTATTTGATGTAATTTGACATTAACAATATTTTTTTTTGTTATTTTTTTTTTCCTAATACATAGCAAGCTTTATTAGTTAACAACTTCAGGTAATATATCACTTCCGGTTAGCCTATTTTAAGCAAAATCTACTGTGTTATTCCCCTTGACATAAAAGTCTTAAATACCAAATTTGAAATCTTGGATTATATTTTAAAATAGTTTTTCATTAAAATCTATTATAGGCTTCAAGTAAAGTACTACTTCTGTAAATTATTTAATGACCAAAAAGAAAGTTTCACAACTAGATGTTATAGCAGACCTAAAAATAAAATTTCAACTTTCTACGGCTTACGGTTTTTGAGTTATGCGAGATAAGTACGTACGTACGTACAGGCGTCACGTCGAAATTAGTCAAAATGGATTCAGGGATTGTCAAAATAGATATTTCTGTTGAAATCTGAAAACCAAAATTTTTCGCGATCACAATACTTCTTTTACTATGTACAAGAAAGTAAAAATGAATTCTCAATATGCGAACATCACTAGGTATAAATATATTATAATAATTTATTTATCAAAATACATGTTCAAATGAAGTATATACTAAAATATCGAAAGAATTTTGACTGTTAATTGGGGCGTGGTTTAGGAGTCTATTATACCCCAAAATACAACAACAAATAACGCACAACATTTACAAAGAATGAAATCATAATTAACATAATATTTGAATTGCGTTTGAATAACCGCGCTTGACTACAGCGCATAACAACCAATAGATTCACAAGAATCAATCTGTCAAAATTCCTGCCTTATGTCAAACACAGTATATAAATTAATATACCTACTCCAAAGATTAAAAAAAAACTAATACTAATGAATATTTTTCCCCGTTATACCGCCCAGCTCTTGTTACAACTCGAGACGTAGCCGAGGGTTGCATGCAAGGCAAGAGTATAGTTTGTGTAATCCTAGCATAAAGTATTTTTAGAACATTAAATTTTAGCCAACAGCATTTTTGGCCATGGAGGTTTTACAGACCTAGGTATTTCGCTCAACTCAATACACTATTCTACTATTTATTAGTTTAACTCTCTTTAAATTGTATAATGATACCTTCATCCTTATATTAATTCATTTTCATTGTTAGTTTTTCCAACTATATATTAACATAGCCCTGATGATGGTTTATTAGAAACCGAAATTGTTAAGTAAATGACAGTTTAATAAAATCATTTTACCAAGACCGTTTCTCCAATATTTTTTTCCGTAACATCATACCAACAGTCAAGAAATACCAATAACTATACTTATTATACGTCCAAAAAATTTACTTACGCAATTTGTAATAATAACTATAGTGAGCCCTACAATAAAAGCCTGCTCTCAATTCTCAAACTGCGAAATTTTTTGTTTACGTTGTATACGATCGTGGAAATTTTTTATTACTCATATACATAGGATCTCATAGCCGTGTGCCTAAGTGTCTGATCACGAATCTGAGGACACGGGTTAGTTCGCGACGGGCGCCAAAAAATTCTTTCGAATTTTAATTGACACAAATGACCCCTCAATGAGTGCCCGTGAGGTGACGCCTGGCATAACACGTGAAATATATTCATTTGCGTCGGCTCCGGTGGCACAATGGTTAGAGAAACGGCTCTTAGTCATGAGTACGCTAAGGGTTCTGGGTACGAATCCCATTAAGGCATGGATGTTTGTATATATAAACCTCTCTGTAATTGGGAATTAATCCCGTTGAGAGGTTTTAAAAAATAATTATAATTATATATATATATATATATATATATATATATATATATATATATATATATATATATATGTATGTATATGTATATGCCGACCTAGGTGGAGTAGCGGTAGCGCTAGCGCTTCACGCTCCAGGGGGCCGGGGTTCGAATCCCGGATAAGGCATGGTTGTTGTGTATGTCCCTTTCATCATGTCATCCTCATTAATACAATGTATACAGCGACAAAGTTACAAAATTATGGCAAAAATTGACTCACCCCCATATATATCAATAATTGTAATAAGTGTAAACACTTTAAATACAATAAAAAATTATTATTATTATTATATATATAAATATATTGACATTACTTTTACTTCATTACCCAATATTGACAATCTGACATTCAAATTATTAAAGGAAGTTAAAAATGATAAAGTAGAAATAGCTATAAAAACTCGCTTACAACTAATTCCCTTTTTTCTAAAGTTAAAGATCCTATTGAAAAAGATTTACAATTCAATATTATTTACAAAATTCCGTGCGGCGAATGTGAACAAGTTTATGTTGGGCAGACAACTAGATCACTTAAAGCTAGAATCAGTTCCCATAAAAGTGACTGTAGACACAGACCAAATGCTTGTGCGTTATCGCAACATTTCAATGAGTTTTCGCATTGTATTAACTATAGTAACTCATCTGTTTTAGATGTTGAAACTAATTCAAACAAACGTAATTTCCTTGAAATGGGTCATATTAGTAAAACTGATCACACTATGAATAAAAGAACAGATGTTAGTGGTTTGAGTTCAATATACAATTATCTTCTAAAATTTATAGAATTACATACATCTAATATTAGTAGAATCTCTGATCCAATATAAATTAAATTTACTAAAATTTATATAATTTAAAATTGTTTCAACATTTCGAACATTTCATGTTTCCAGGTTTATCTTTTCTTTTTTTGCTTTTTATCGTTTTACAAAGTTGTTAAAGGTTCGAACATGTCGTTTTCGACTTCAGTTCACACCTGTTTTTTATAACATTGACTTCTTCGGAGCCTATTTGCTCTGTTTTACAAGTGTTTAGCTTAATTCAATTACTTGTTTTGTGTAAATTCAATCCAAAATTTAAATTTTAATGAACTTAATTTTTCCTCAAGACGTCAATACAGTTCTAATGACTGTTTGGTTTATAATTTAACCTCACAAAGTAGTAAGTACTTAGTGCGTACAATTAACATTTTTCAAAATTGTAACATGTTTGTTATTCATAAATTTATAGCTGTCCTGAAGAAGGAATAGAGAAATTCCGAAAGCTTGACATGTAACTTTAAAGAGTATCATTTAACATCTTTCCCATCGTCCTGACTGCCGTACCCGTAAAAACATTTTCATCTATATATATATATATATATATTGTTTTTTTAAATATTATTACTGCTGCATTAAATAATTTGAGTAATTGAGTTTATTTTCGACTTGTCCTATATTTGAAAAAGGTCGTTATACAATTTGTGTTTTATACTTTAATTAATAGAAATTTATAAATAATCCCGTTCATTTGTATACTTCCACAGGAAGTGGAAGAGAGACAGACGTTAGCCGGGTCAACGAGAGAGGAAATTTAAAAACTCTGCGACCTGCCGTTACTCGAGCGAGACGGCGTAAGCTGAATAACACCCCCAGGTCTAATTCCTTTTTAAATTAACCCTTTTTAATTAAAGAATTAATGATGGAATTCTGAGAGTCGTTATTCTATTTTATTCTTAAATAGACGGAAAATATTTTACGCACAACTGCATTAAAATTGTTTGTTTACATCTTAGTTACCATGGCGGAACATGAAAAATTACACCCTGCTGCTGGTAAAGTAGTACATGCGGGCAGTAAAATGGAGCAAAAGACCGGCTACTGGTAAACAAAACGTCATAAATACAATTAAACATATAATCAACACTCTTATTTTAAAAATATGATATCAGTTTCACTAAAGCTTTACTATAGCTTTTATTAGAATTGCTTGAAAATTTTTTTTAGATATTGACTCCCAGACTCCAAACTTGGCATTTTAAAAAAATCACATAACCAGATAGTTTGCAATGCACCTGGCCACGTAATACTTTTACATAGCAACAAGCTTTATATGTATTTAGAAAGTAATTTGAAAATATTTCATTTGATTCCAGTAGTGCGTAAAACGTTGTAATACCTAAATAAATATACCATCACGGCTTATTACCCATTGCTGGGTGTGCCAATCAGCTTTATACACAGATTTCGATAATAATGATGACATATTTGTACCGTGCGGGCGAAAGAAGTTTATATCCTTGTAGAGCTTCGGTAAAGACCAAGACTAGACTTAGTATTCGAGACCCACGCAAGACCAAGACAAGACTTATGAAAACAAGACAAAGCGAGATCAAGATCAAGACTAGGTCAATTTTTGTCTTGGTCTTAGTCTTGACTTTCCGAAGCACTACACCCTTGGACGAATACTAGCCCTCCACTACGCGTCGGGCTTCAAATTTTATCCGCAAGCGTAAACCTTTACTTTCGACCTTCTATACATATACATAAATAACTTTTGCATTCATTTTTTTCTCTTTTGTACTATCTTTTAGAAATGGTGCTGAGTTTTCTTGTTTTATTGACAACTTGTTACTTTCATTTTAATTGTGCATGATGTCAGCCTGTAACTTTATGTAAAATATTTAGAAGTACCTTTATCCATTTTTGGGAATAATAAGTAGTTAATGTTAATACTGGTAACGGGCATATGTTACCAAAGGTCGCTTCAATCAGACAAAAATTAAAAATTATCACAAATTTTCAATCAATATTTTATTTATGTAATAATGTTATGCACGTAAAGGAAGAAAAGAACAATGATAGGATATATTTCAACGACTCAGAAAAATTTGTATTATTTATTTTGATTAACTGTTATAACAAAAATTTTCAAATGTAATTTTTATAAAAGGAAATATATGTAGGTATATATACGAACATAGCAATTTAACATTTTTCAAATATTATGTGCCTTGTAAAATTTTATGGTGTGCTTCAAAGGTCTGAATGTTTTGATGCCAAAATATTTCAATTTTTGTTTTTAGTAACCGAGTAAACTTCATTTAAAATCACAGTATAAATAGATCTAATATGCAATAATTTCAAAATTGAGCACTGCTTATTTGTCATATCAAGTGAAAGTCACGGTCAAAAGTGGTGTTTACTCGATGTTCATTTTTTGAAATATTTCCATTATAGACTTATTTTTGCCGTA
Organism: Harpalus rubripes; assembly: GCA_963082715.1. Lineage (NCBI taxonomy): Eukaryota > Metazoa > Arthropoda > Insecta > Coleoptera > Carabidae > Harpalus > Harpalus rubripes. The sequence goes on from CAUJCB010000416.1 coordinate 124,342, forward strand.
AGTTTAAATTAAGTTTACGCGGTTACTAAAGTTCAAAATCCAGAATTTTATGTTGTAAAATACGTAGATGGCGTTAATCATCAAAATTATTCTGGTACTACAGTTATTTATGATTTGAAATATACCTCTGAAAAATTTCAGCTATTTTGGACGCTGAGTGTAACATGAGCTTTGGGGACGATGACACTTTTCAGTAACTGATGCTGAAGGAATTGGAGACTACTTTATTGAGGAGAAACATGCAGTACACGATGGATACTTTCTTCGTCTCTAAAATTTCTTCCTACATTTCTTTTTTAGTTCCTTACTGAACACGCTCTCGTTCTCTCCCGCTTTCTTTTCCTTTTTCTCTTTCGTTTTCTTTTGTAACAGCGAAGTTTCTTTCTTCTAGTAAACACTGCGCTTGTAGTTTGTCGTATCTTCTTATCTAGGACTTCGGTGTTTTTACATACATATAACAGTGCGTCAACCATATTTGTTACTGTCTCGAACTGCGTAGATGAGTACTTGCGTGGCCAGGCGCTCCAAGTCGCTGACAGTAACCGCAGGTCCCAAACTCCCGAAGTCCTTCCTCAGTTCTTCTAGAAGTTTTCGTCAATTTCCGCCCCAAAATTTGCTCCATAATTCTAGAATTCTCCTCTACTTTTCCAGAATTCACCTTCAATTATGGTTCCTATTATTGCTCCAGAATTCTAAAATCTTCTTCGACTTTTCTAGAACTCTCATCAAATTACTGTTCCCATGTTCTAGAATGTGTCATTAATTCTTCCGCTGCACTGGAATTCTCCTCCGCTAGTCTAGGACTTTCCTCCAATTCCCTTTCAAACGTTATAGAATGTTCCATTAAGTCTTCCACCGATGCTCTGGAATTTTCCTCCGCTTTTCTAGAACTTTCCACCAATCTCCGCGCCAAAATTCTAGAAATATCTTCTAATATTTGGTTTAATCAAATAAAATGATCTACTATTTGTTCTAATCTCTTAGAATGTGTTCTGTAATGTTCTTCTATTAATTTTCATATGTCGGATGCGTCTTATGGAACTTCAAATAAGCAATCATCAGGATTTTTACCAACATCGATTAGTGCATGCCACAGTCTTTCTTGAAGCTCTAATTTCTTTCCTGTTGCTTCTAACTCACGTTCTTCCAGTTCCGTCCTGATATCATTCACTTTCAAATCACTTAATTTTGATAATTTCATTCTATTTATTTTTATTTACTCTTCACATTTATTAATGCCACTTCTGATACCAACTGTAACTTTTTTACTTATTTGAATGAAATGTAAAAATCAAAGAATTATTATTAACTAAAATAATTGTTTAATAAGACGATAAATAAATTTTTAAAAGATAATAACAATAACGACTACTAATAATAAACAAATATTAAAAACTAATTTAAGCCTACGAATTTGATTAACTAGTTTAACACTAGCACTATTTATTTATTTAAACAATTAACACTATTTATCTCACTTCACATTCAACTGTCTAATCTACCGACGTACATAGCGTCTATATACACAACTGACTAAACAGCGTCTGTCCGATCAAGCACCAACTCTCCGTATGCCGCAACAATTCAACACCAATGCCGAATATCCACTAGTACTCAGTATACCAGTACCTTCTCGACTCGCCTTTACCTTCTTCGTATACTATAGCTACCCAATACTCGTCAACTATGCCGAGTATTCACATTCACAGCTATCCCAGTATACCAGTAACTTCCTGACTCGACACTAAACTGCATACGCCCACAACGATACTGCTGTGCCAAACCTTACTATCTATTTATATAACTACGTAACTGTCCTTCTGACGGACTAACACTCAATGTGACTGTCTCTCTTCGCACACACGTATGTCGCTTATATATTTTCTCTTAACACCTTCTGGAACATTCTCGTGACGTCTCGAACACTTGCAAAGTTGGAAATATGGTTACGGGAATACAGCTCCATCATTTGCTACCGTGAATAGATGGGCAGCTGAATTTAAACGTGGTCGTAGTAGCTTGCTTAATGATGAGCGTTTAAGATGACCAACATCTGCGACCACCACCGATAGCATTCAAAAAGTTCACCAAATGATATTAGATGGCCGTCGAATCAAAGTTATTGAGATAGCAGAGACTGTGGTCATATCGTAGTAACGCGTTTACATAAAGAATTGAGCATGAGAAAGGTGACTGTGCGTTGGGTACTGCAGTTGTTCACTTTGGGCAAAGAATACATTCGAATCAACATTTAAATGAAACAAACTAAATTTTTTACTTTGATTTTTAACTTTTGATGATACTTGGTTCCTACACTATATTTCCAGGATGAAGTAACAATCAAAACATTGAATTGCAGAGCAAACTACTAACTTCTTTTCGGATGATCGAATGGATTAAAGATGTAGGAGTATCGAAGGAAATAGTGTATTGTCTTAGAGTCAATGTTGAAAAAAATTGCCCGACAAAATACTTATTAAAATGTTTTTCAATAATAAATTTAGATGTCATTAGTTGCTTGAGACACTCACTACATACATCAAAGTTGCGCGAAATTTACTGTGTGTATGTTTCTGTGATTATTTGTTGTTTCGTTTTAAGAATGTTAAAATTATAACTTTTTTTTTTATTTAGCTCTTTCGTATGGAACCTGCGTTCGTGTATAAAGTGGGTGCGTTTTTTGGAGTAACAGGTAGACATCATTGCTCTCACAAAATTCACAGCCTATAGCCTCTGCAATGAACTAGCTTAAAGTTGGTTCTGAATCACTTGGATCTGGCAATACTTTTTATTATTAATACATAAATTTCGTCTACAGGAATCAATGCCCAACCCCTCACTTAGTATCCAAGTGCGTTAACCATAAAATCATTACTGTCCATGAATATTTAATACTATCTCCATCACCCTTCATTAGCATATTTCTTACTTATTTTGTAGATTTAATGTATATTGTATGATTTAATGCATTTACTATGCATATTTTGCATAGTAGGTATTTTGCATCATATAATTTGCCTTTTATTTACCAATGAAACAAGTGTTAATTAAGTGTATCTGTAGTGACGTGTTAGTGTTTTACTTCACAAAATAAAATAAAATTGTAAATAGACGCAACAAACGAAAAAAATATTAAAATAGAGTGTATTCTGTAAAAAAAAAAACATGTTAATTTTAACATGCCTTTAAAAATTATATTTTAACATGCCTGTAAATAATAAATTCATTTTTTGGTATTCTCTGACGCAAAAATTTGACATTTCTGTTAAAATCATAAATTTTAACATGTCTGTTAAACACCAGAATGAAATGATCAACAAGACAGAAAAAAGGAAGGTCTTTGCTAAAGTCATGTAGTTAGTAACCATAACACAAATATATAAACATGATAAATAAGTAAACATCTGTCAGTTTAGGTGTCACTTTCAAATTTTAGAAAACGAATCTGTCACTTTGAAATTTTATAGAAACTAATGAAAAATAATGCTTTGGAAATAAATAAAAATCTGCTGCATAATCATGTCTCATTCTCAGGTTCCATATTAAAAATGAATTATATTGAAATTGTTAATTATTAAATTATCATTATTAAATTATCATTAACACTTGTGTTAAATTTTACACAGAATTGATAGTTACAGAATAGAAAATATATTTTAACAGTTTATTTTTAACAAACTGTTTAAAATTAACCGTTTCCTTACAGAATACACCCCAATATGACAAAAATATGGAAGATAAAAGTTATTATTTCCTACAAAAATCGATTATCATTCGTAATAATAATTTCATCTTGTACGGGATATCCAACAATAAGGATTTTTGGAGGAGCCACGTGACACATTTTCCGCCAATCAACTTTCAAAATCTCCCTAGTTACATATCTATCACAGCGATGATTAAAAAACAAGGAAATTATCACCTTATTTATATTCGTTACTAAGGGATTTGTTATCTTTATTTGACATTGACAGTTAATTTTAAATTTAAAAATGTGCGAAAATCGTTGGGTAGATATCAACAACGATAAAGTAATAAGCCAATTGTCAAATTAACCATGTTGTAATACAATATATTAAAAGTTAGGTTAGCAGCATACACAATGTGTTACAAAAATTTATTATATTCTCTCATTAAATATAAGCTCGGGATATATAATATAAATATATACTCGTGAAATCTGCAACTCGATTTCACTCGAAAATATCATCGATGATAATCATATCACTTGTTATATTACGTATGAAAATATAATATAAAATTATATTACGATTTAAATAGTAGTTCATATTTGTACCCAGAACTGAACAAGAACAGTGATGAAACTCAAGCTCCGCAGGAGATTTTCTTATCTGTCGGTCAGGGAAAAATTAACAAAAAAAAAATCAATTTAAAAATGAATGTATATTTATTATTTACATAACATCTGAGTATAATAACATCTTCGCTAAATAAAATATTGGAAAATTCGAATACGGTTCTTTCTCCCAACTCACACGTTATGATTGTAGTATGGTATAGCTGCAGTTTTATAATTTTCCAAATTTTCATTAAGAAAAAAAATATTAATTCTATTAATTTTACTACCACAAATAAAGCAGTTTACTCTTGTACAGTCTTTTCAAAATCATGCGCTCTGTAGTACGTTATGTTTAGAGATTCATGGGCTTGGCTTGAAGCTTAAACGCTTGGCTTGGCTTGTTTTGAAAAAGCTTGGAAAATCAAGCCAAGCCTGCCGTTCAAAAAAATCTTGACATTTTAAGCCAAGCCAAGCTTCTGTTTCATCAAGCCCAATCCAAACCAAGCTTAACATTTAAAAAAGCTTTTTCAAGCTTTTCAATGTTGTCGTGGTCGACAAACCTGTAATTTTATGGTGGTAACGTACTTTCTCATTGCTTCGGCACATTTTTGCAAACTTCTAAGAATTGGAGTTCCCAAAAGGATCAGCCTTCATTACCTACCAGTCTAGTAAGCTTCAAAAATTTGTAAATAGGAAACTTTACCCTTCATCATCCTTGTTATGGAAAGACCACTTATTTTCTCAATCTGAACCAACAAATCGCACATTAAAGTTCGCGCACACAGTCAAGTATACAAAATAAATTTATAAAATGTTAAAAAAGTTTTAAATACATAATGATAAATGATAATATAATTTTATTGTTTTATCCTTTACCTACATTAATATAAAATGTATGATGAAAAATGATAATACAAAATTTATTGCAAATGTCAATCATTACATATAGAACAAATTAATTTTTTTAAATACTTATTATTGTCAAGTTAAACGTATTGTGTATGAAAATTAATTAATTAAATATTTAAACTTTTAAGTAACTGGAATTAATTATAAGTTATGAGGTCTCGGGGCCACGTGCCTGAATATCAGGTCGCGAATCTGGAGAACCAGGTTCGATCCTGACCGACGCCAAATATTTCGAATTTTTAATGGCACAAAATTAACCCCTGTAGTGCACTCTCCACGCCAGCAATGAGTGACCATGAGGTGACGCCTGGTAAGCGCCCGCACGGTGCAAATATTTCATCATTACCGATAAAGCAGATTTGCACATCCAGCAATGGGTAATAATCCTTGATGAGATACTTATTTATTTTATTTAATTATAAGCTCAAAGCTTTAAGAAATTAGATTTGATTTTCAAACTTTATCTCTATCTGTTCAACTATAGACTGGTGGGAAGATTGGTGTAGTTTGATCTTGTTGTTTGATTGGATAATTGCAATAATAATTATTGCATTTTGTACTATGTTTTGTTATTCTGGTATTTTCGAATCATAGAAACGAGACAATTTCTGTTTGTGGATATGTATATTTATTTTCAAAGATTTTCAATGCTATTTTTAGCTCAACTCCTAATGTATCCGTAATAAACCGATCTTGTCTGTGACAGGTATTGTTGTGTGTTTCAATAAAAACACATTGAGTTTCGTTTATCAACTGTCTATTGTAAAGCAAGACACTTCTTTTTATATTCAAACTTTACATAACATTAACAGTAATTAATAATAATCTAATCCAGTACATAACATATTTAATATCTACTATTATTATATGCAACTATTATAATTAACAATCTACAACATCTCCTTTGTTACCAAAGAAAAGTCAAGTTCCGTATTTATCTGGAGGTTTGACAGTACGTCCAGACTTTGTAACTACAGTATCTGACTTTTCTTTAAAACTCACATTTGTGTTTAGTTCCAGTTTTTGTTGGAAATCGTCTGACAGTCTTTCGACCCTTATATTTGTTTCACGATTTTTAATAGTTTCCATACTATCATTTAAACTAGAAAGTGAATCTGCATTCGTATCTGAGTATGCTAATGTATCCTCATAACTACAGAGAGTGTCTGAATTTGAATCTGAATCAGAGTTATAATTATTGTCAGGATTGCGCGGGTTCATTATAGTACTAGTACTAGCCTCATTGTTGCTAATTGTCTTAATTGGTTCTATTTTAATAAACTTTCTATTTCTATTTATTTCACTTCCATTTTGCGTTTTGATAGTATATGATCGTGGTCTGTCTAATCTGTTAACAATCTCACCCTTCTCCATCTTTACGTACTCTTACTTGCTGTCCAGAATTAATGGGCTGCATGTTTTTTGCATTACGATTATAATAAGTTTGACTTTTGTGTTGTGTTTATTGCAAGTGTTTTCTTATATTTGTTCAATTTAGATGTATTGCCTTTATTTTGAAAGGGAAGTACTTCTCTAAGTTTTCTATCCATTAATATTTGAGATGGCGAAAGTATTCCATTTATGGAAGTATTTCGTAACTGTAACATAGCGAGATATGGATCCGAATTTGAATGCAAGGACTTTTTTAGTATGTTTTTTATCGTCTGTACATATCTTTCGGCCATACCGTTAGATTGTGGATAATGTGATGATAAAGTAATGTGATCAAAATCCCATTCTTTAGAGCAATTTTTGAATTCCACACTGGAAAATTGTGGTCCATTATCGGATATGACAATTTCTGGTATTCCTTGTCGGGAAAATATATGCTTAATGATATTTATAACATGTTTGCTTGTAGTACTATTCAAATGACATACTTCTACATATTTACTAAAGTAGTCTACTACAAGGAGACAGTTTTTATTATTAAAATGAAGTAGATCCAGTCTTACTTTTTGTCATGCGTATTCGGGAATTGAATGTAGAATTAATTTTTCTTTCTGTAATTGGTTTGAAAATGTAGAACACGCGTCACAATTTTTGAAAAAATTAGTTATATCATTGGACATATTTGGCCAATAAATACATTCTCAAACTATATATTTACATTTTTCTAATCCTAAATGAGCTGCATGTATTTTATTGAGCATTTCTTTCCTCATTGATTTTGGGAAAATTATTTGATTATTCTTAAATAATAATTCCGAATGTAAAAAATTTAATCTTTCAGTTTTTCATACATTTTGACGTTGCTATTTATGTTATTTTTATTTTTCGGCCACCCGTTTCTTAAATATTGGTTTAACATTTGCAAATCTGCATCCTTTGCTGTTTCGTCTTGAGTTGATTTTTTGAAATATTTAAATTATTTGTGACTAAATAAACATGCGCTTCAATTTCATTTACAGCTTCTTCCTCTTTTCCATTTTTAGTTATGTACGCACGTGACAAAGTGTCTACAATAATTAATTCTTTACCGGGCCTGAATATTAAATTAATATCAAATGGCTGTAATTTTATTATCATTCTTTGTAGTCGCAAGGGACACAAAGCTAACGGTTTTTGGAAAACACCTATCAGCGCCTTATGATCTGCCTCTATTGTTATTTGTTTGCCCGTTACATATTGGGAAAAATGTTCACAACTAAAAACGATGGCAAATAATTCTTTTTCAATCTGTGCCCAATGTTTTTGTGTACTGGTAAGAGCTTCGGAGGCATAAGCTACGGGTAAATTATTTTGTAATAAAACTGCGCCGACTCCATTTTTTGATGCATCAACAGATATTATTATCGGTTCATTTACGTTATAAAATTGTAAAATAGGTGCTTTAGTTAATAGTAATTTTAAATTATTCATGATTTTCATTCCAATGCCAACTAACATTTTTTTGCAGTAATTCACGTAAAGGAAACATTATTTCGGAGAGATTTTTTACATATCTACCCAAATATGAAACCATTCCTATAAATCGTTCTAAATCCTTTTTACTTTTTGGTATTTGTGCCTTGACGATTGCCTCAATTTTTAAAGGGTCAGGCTGTACTCCATTTTTAGTAATGATGTGACCTAAATATTTAATTTTATATACACAAAATTTGCATTTACTTAGATTTAGTTTCAGATTGTATAATTGTAATCTTTCAAATACTTTGGTGAATCTACTGTTATGTTCTTCCAATGTTCTACCCCATATAATTATATCATCAATGTATCTACTCCTTCTATATCATCTATTATTTGTTTCATGAGCTTCTGGAAAATTTCTGGAGCTGAACATAACCCAAATGGCATGCGTAAAAATCTGTATCGCCCAAATGGTGTATTGAAAGTACATAATTTTGAACTAGTTTCGTCTAGCGGTATTTGCCAAAATCCATGACTAGCATCTAGTGTGGTAAAATATTTCGCTCCGTTTAATTTAGCTAGTATTTCTTCCGTAGTTGGGATGTGAAAATGTTCTCTTTTAATAACTTTATTAGCCGCCTCGGTGGTCGTGTGGTTAGAGGCAGCGACCAGCGCTCGAAGCGACCATCGCCGCTCGACTCTGAGGTTGTGGGTTCGATTCCCACCAGGGGCTTGGGTGTTTGTGTGTGTCTTTTCATCATCTCATCTCCATCAATTCAAGGTACAAAACGTGGAAGTTATAAATATATGCGAAAATTAACTCACCCCCATTATTATCAATTGTAATAAGTTATATGTAAACTTAAATACAATAAAGAATTATTAATAACTTTATTCAGGTCTTTGGGATCTATGCATATTCTGATTGAATTATTTGGTTTTCTTATAATTACCATAGAGTTGACCCATGGTGTTGGTTCGTCAACTTTTTGAATCATATTAATAGATACCAATTTATTTAGTTCGGATTTGACTTGATTAAGAAGAGGAAATGCTGCTTTTCTTGGAGGGTGTACAACTGGTTTACTATTATTTTCTAGATTAATTTTGTAAGGTTTAATTTTTAGACAACCAAAACCATTAAAAAGCGTTTCGTACTTTTCAATTAATTTATTCACATTTTCATCTGAATTAATTTCCATTGCCCTTTGTATTAAATTTAATTGTACACACGCGTCTAGCCCTAACACTGGTGGAGAGTTCGTGTTTATAACAAAAAAACCTAATTTATGAGACATGTTTCTGTACTTACAATTCAAATTACATGTTCCAGCTAGTGGTAAATAGGTTCCTAAATACGATTTAAGTTTAGTATCAGTTTTGTTTAACTTGTTTGTTTTAATATTCAGATTATTTAACAATGCTGAAAAAATACAATTGACTTGCGCACCGGTATCAATTTTGAATTTAATATCTACATCATTAATTTCTAACGTTACGTCCCAATTATTATTATGATTATCTGACATAACCATTCCCAAAAATAAATCATCATGGTCACTAGTTTCTTGTTCTACTAATTTTATACTTCGTGTTTGACATTGGGTTGTAAAATGATTAAATTTCTTACATTTAGTACATTTTTTGTGATATGCAGGACAATTATTTTTTTCATGATTTCGACCACAACGAGTACGATTTTTAATATACTTACTGTTATTAAATCCTGGATTTCGATTACCCGGTGTAGACGTAGTCTGGTACCTCGGTTTCCCATTGCGTGCAGGCTGGTGTCTCTGGAGGGCTAAAACACTGTTGTCTGTAATTTCTTTCGATGTCCCGGTGATTTCTGATGACTGAAGCCTGGATATCTCTGATGCTCTGCATAGCTGAATTGCTTTTTCTAATGTTGAATCCTGTGTTTGAAGTAATTTTTCGCGTAACTCTTTGCTCACAATTTCAAACACTAAACGATCACGAACTAAACTATCTTTTAATTATCCAAAACTACAACTTGCGGAAAGATTTTTTATTTCAATCACATACTGATCAATTGATTCACCTGGCACTTGATTTCTTGTGAAAAATTTATGTCTTTTAAATATCTCATTTTTCTTAGGCTTAAAGTGATCTTTTTCTGTTTCACTTATACTAAATGTTTTAAATATATCGATGCAATTATCACCAATTAGATGTAATAAAATCGCACATTTGGTAGCCTCGGATTTTTTAATACTTTCTGAAGCAACTAAATAGATTTCAAATGTTTGTCTCCATTTAGTCCAGTTAACCTCTAAATTTCCATCTAAGTACATAGATTAAATTGCTCGTTCCGACATTGAGATTTGTTTTATTTAATAAACTAAACCGACTGCGCCATGTTGTGTGTTTCAATAAGAACACATTGTGTTTTGTTTATCAACTGTCTATTGTAAAGCAAGACACTTCTTTTTATATACAAACTTTACATAACATTAACAGTAATTAATAATAATCTAACCCAGTACATAACATATTTAATATCTACTATTATTATATACAACTATTATAATTAACAATCTACAACAGGTATAATAGACAATAACAATGTACCGACAAAGAGAGCATTCTCTTTTAAATATTACATTGATACAAGTTTTCATTGGTTCCAAAAATATGAATTAAGTTAGTTCTGAGGGTTTTTAATTTGCTTTTATTCACAAATTTCGGTAATTACGACATACATATCCGTATCGTTGAGCGTATTTACTTTGTGCTATTTGAATTTGGACATAATTACTGTAATTATATTTATGTATTTAACTTACATGATTCTGTATATCTTGTTCGAAGATATTTCGTTATGGCCCTCTCAGCGTGTCTATTGTTAGGGATTTAAGCTTGATTTATAGGGGTATGTATTCATTATTATTCAAGTAAATCTGAAATACGTAATGCGCACAGAGATTAGAGATTTCCGAATTTAAATATTTTGCAATCCTACCCTGAGCGTCAACAGGTACATTCTCTTGCTGTGTGCGGTTCACCACAAGCTTAGTAAGTTACAGCCATAACGAAATATCTTCGAATAGGCTATACTGAAAAATCAGTAGAAATTTCATAAGAAGAGGCGAGTAAGTATTTATGTCACGAACAAAGAAAATTTCGAAGAAATTTCCGTCCGTATGGTATATGTTTTCCAGATGTATTTGAAGTAGGTATAAAAGGTCAGTCTCAGGTCATTTTCATCCCATTGTACATTCCAAAATATTTATGTATTTATTTGAACACTGTTCTTGCGTGTTTGGAGACTTGAGTTTTTTTATTTATACAGGGTAAATATGAACTATATAGTATGAGAAACTCTAACAGTTTGTTGGGAAGTCATTTATAGTAAAAATAACATTATGAACTTAAGTCCTATTCATTTTAATTATTAAAATACAATAAAGTCTAACTAATGCATATGCCTACTTGAATGATTGCACTCAACAAAAATAATAACAGAAACATAAAAATTGAAGTGTTAATTTCTTAATAATTTAAACCGTTCAGATGTTGAGAGCAAAATTAAATGCATTTTTTGAAGCAAATTTTGGTCAATCTTTTTCCAAAATTTCGATCCTATGTATCAAATCGACTCTCCAGAGTTCGTTTTTGCGAGAATTAACACTATCTTTAACCGAAATCGAGATAGTGACCGTTTTTAACTACACATTTTTAGCCAAAAATGTACAATTTTTGAACCCGGATTTGAGGAATATTTAACTGAAAATTTAACCTCTTTTATACATGAAATATACTAATCAACCCTCTAAAGTTATTTTTTGCAAAAATAAACTATCTTTAATTGAAATCATCACGATTTTGAACCATTTTTAACCTCACATTTTTTGCCGAGACTAAACATGTAGACATGCATTCTTGGGGGTTCAAAACTCTTGAATTGTTTGAAATATTTTCAAATTAACTCTGAAATCGTGTTATACATGTTAAAATATAAATTGACTCGCGATTGCGAAGCCCATAGGTATAAAGTAGTATTATATATTTCTTTAAATATAACAAAAATAACCTAGCCTAACATACAAAAGTCAAGCTTGGAAAACTCAGATCGAGGACATAAATGCGTTACGTTAGAATATTGTTGTTATATTTAAAGAAATATATAATATATCTGGACATGCAAAAACAGTATAAACTATACCTTGTTCCATTTGTCATTCTGTATTGCAGAGAATAGGGAATAGTTTTTACCTCTCATAGTACCTGAAATGGGAGACAAGAAATAAGTTTACCCAATGTAATTTCGGCTACTTAAAATTGAATGGCTTAAATGGAGCAACATACACATACACTAAACTACTCGCCTACAGAGCTCATCTAAGCATTTTTACAAAAAATACATTTTTCAAATATTATAACACAGATTACCCTGGCGTTGGCTTTTGTACAAACCCAGTCACCGAACGCGCTATACTGTTTATTTAAAAATATTTGTATTCTAAAATGTAAACAGAACAGAATAATATGTATATGCAAATTTTAATAAAAATATGTTTTAAATTTCATATAACAAAAATGTAAATATTAAAGAATATAATAAAACATGACCTTGCAGTAAGAACGAGATAAGAACACAAATATTTGATAAAACAAAAAAAAATCATCATCTCGAATGATGCGAGATATCCAGACCTGTCCGATTTATGTGAAACTTAAGAGAATTTTTTTTCTAGCGCTTTACACTTTCATCCTTTCACTACGCAATTTGAATTTCCAGTCCCTTATAGACAATTTTCCGAGCTTGTCCAGTAAAGAAGAATTTTGGGCTTTATTCATGATGATAATTAAGTATTCTATTAAAATAAAGAAAATTACATGGAATAAACACGGAAGTGAAGGACGTACAAGGTGTGATAAAAAAGTAATGAGAACTTTTAAATTTCGCAACTTATTCGTTTTCGCATAAGAGTGAGTTCATTTATTTTTTCGTGACCGTCCAGAAAATGAGTTATTTGTGATTACTTTTTAGACCGCAAAATCCTTCTTTACTGAGCTTTCTCGGAAAATTGTCTATACGGGAAGTAGAGTAAAGTAACTTTCCGATTCCTACATGAATGTTTCCATGGCGATCATTTGTTTATTTAATTAATTCTTATATCCTTGCAATAAAAATTCAAATAATGCATGGATTTTTATTTATTCTTTTTTTCAGAACCAGGAAAATTTATTTTTAATGTTAAATGTTGGTACCACGAACTGTAACGTGTATGTCAAATTTCATTCGTATTCAATGCGTAGTAGAAATCAGGAATGTGCCTGTAATCTACGCGTATAAAATGATTAGTTTATGTTATCAAAATTTGTGTAAATCGTCCATGTAGACTATGGGCCCAGTGCTCAATTTTCACCATTGTGATATTATAAGTAGTAATATATCACTTACCTGTGTCATGATATTATTTGTCAAATATCAACATATCTCGGTGAAATTTGAGATTTAAACCCTGGGTAGGCTAAACGTTTATGGGTGCTCTCCATTTAGCGACACAAGTCGACGTATGTGCTTTCCATTTGATTTGTGTGGTCGGCGACGCAAGTCGACTCCTACCGATTCTACAAATCTAAAGAGTCAAGGAGAGTTTGCGCTATTGAAAACAATATCTGAAAGAGGGCAGACGTTTGATGAGTTGAACTAGTTGTCATTATTAAAATTTTTATAAAAATATGAACTTCAAAATGAAGGTAAATAAATTTATATAATTTTTATTTGTTTGTAAATTCTACTATCTATCTATTATCCAAATTTTGTAAAACAGACAAATAATGAAAGCAAACGTATATGTTAAATTAGGTTTCCTACATTTTAATTAGCCAAATCATTTTCAATATTTTATATTCGTCGACATCAAATGACACTTGATTAATATATATATATATATAAACAGTGGATATTACTGCGGACATTTACTCCCGTTCCATTAACAACATGGAGTTAACGTGAGTTGGCACACGTTGACTCATAAGTCGTGTAAATGGAAAGTGGTATATGATTTTCTCTAAACTATACATAGGTCTACCGTCTGATCCAAATAAATGAATATTACTGTTCTCTGTATGTATGTATGTATGTATGTATGTATGTATGTATGTATGTATGTATGTATGTATGTATGTATGTATGTATGTATGTATGTATGTATGTATGTATGTATGTATGTATGTATGTATGTATGTATGTATGTATGTATGTATGTATGTATGTATGTATGTATGTATGTATGTATGTATGTATGTATGTATGTATGTATGTATGTATGTATGTATGTATGTATGTATGTATGTATGTATGTATGTATGTATGTATGTATGTATGTATGTATGTATGTATGTATGTATGTATGTATGTATGTATGTATGTATGTATGTATGTATGTATGTATGTATGTATGTATGTATGTATGTATGTATGTATGTATGTATGTATGTATGTATGTATGTATGTATGTATGTATGTATGTATGTATGTATGTATGTATGTATGTATGTATGTATGTATGTATGTATGTATGTATGTATGTATGTATGTATGTATGTATGTATGTATGTATGTATGTATGTATGTATGTATGTATGTATGTATGTATGTATGTATGTATGTATGTATGTATGTATGTATGTATGTATGTATGTATGTATGTATGTATGTATGTATGTATGTATGTATGTATGTATGTATGTATGTATGTATGTATGTATGTATGTATGTATGTATGTATGTATGTATGTATGTATGTATGTATGTATGTATGTATGTATGTATGTATGTATGTATGTATGTATGTATGTATGTATGTATGTATGTATGTATGTATGTATGTATGTATGTATGTATGTATGTATGTATGTATGTATGTATGTATGTATGTATGTATGTATGTATGTATGTATGTATGTATGTATGTATGTATGTATGTATGTATGTATGTATGTATGTATGTATGTATGTATGTATGTATGTATGTATGTATGTATGTATGTATGTATGTATGTATGTATGTATGTATGTATGTATGTATGTATGTATGTATGTATGTATGTATGTATGTATGTATGTATGTATGTATGTATGTATGTATGTATGTATGTATGTATGTATGTATGTATGTATGTATGTATGTATGTATGTATGTATGTATGTATGTATGTATGTATGTATGTATGTATGTATGTATGTATGTATGTATGTATGTATGTATGTATGTATGTATGTATGTATGTATGTATGTATGTATGTATGTATGTATGTATGTATGTATGTATGTATGTATGTATGTATGTATGTATGTATGTATGTATGTATGTATGTATGTATGTATGTATGTATGTATGTATGTATGTATGTATGTATGTATGTATGTATGTATGTATGTATGTATGTATGTATGTATGTATGTATGTATGTATGTATGTATGTATGTATGTATGTATGTATGTATGTATGTATGTATGTATGTATGTATGTATGTATGTATGTATGTATGTATGTATGTATGTATGTATGTATGTATGTATGTATGTATGTATGTATGTATGTATGTATGTATGTATGTATGTATGTATGTATGTATGTATGTATGTATGTATGTATGTATGTATGTATGTATGTATGTATGTATGTATGTATGTATGTATGTATGTATGTATGTATGTATGTATGTATGTATGTATGTATGTATGTATGTATGTATGTATGTATGTATGTATGTATGTATGTATGTATGTATGTATGTATGTATGTATGTATGTATGTATGTATGTATGTATGTATGTATGTATGTATGTATGTATGTATGTATGTATGTATGTATGTATGTATGTATGTATGTATGTATGTATGTATGTATGTATGTATGTATGTATGTATGTATGTATGTATGTATGTATGTATGTATGTATGTATGTATGTATGTATGTATGTATGTATGTATGTATGTATGTATGTATGTATGTATGTATGTATGTATGTATGTATGTATGTATGTATGTATGTATGTATGTATGTATGTATGTATGTATGTATGTATGTATGTATGTATGTATGTATGTATGTATGTATGTATGTATGTATGTATGTATGTATGTATGTATGTATGTATGTATGTATGTATGTATGTATGTATGTATGTATGTATGTATGTATGTATGTATGTATGTATGTATGTATGTATGTATGTATGTATGTATGTATGTATGTATGTATGTATGTATGTATGTATGTATGTATGTATGTATGTATGTATGTATGTATGTATGTATGTATGTATGTATGTATGTATGTATGTATGTATGTATGTATGTATGTATGTATGTATGTATGTATGTATGTATGTATGTATGTATGTATGTATGTATGTATGTATGTATGTATGTATGTATGTATGTATGTATGTATGTATGTATGTATGTATGTATGTATGTATGTATGTATGTATGTATGTATGTATGTATGTATGTATGTATGTATGTATGTATGTATGTATGTATGTATGTATGTATGTATGTATGTATGTATGTATGTATGTATGTATGTATGTATGTATGTATGTATGTATGTATGTATGTATGTATGTATGTATGTATGTATGTATGTATGTATGTATGTATGTATGTATGTATGTATGTATGTATGTATGTATGTATGTATGTATGTATGTATGTATGTATGTATGTATGTATGTATGTATGTATGTATGTATGTATGTATGTATGTATGTATGTATGTATGTATGTATGTATGTATGTATGTATGTATGTATGTATGTATGTATGTATGTATGTATGTATGTATGTATGTATGTATGTATGTATGTATGTATGTATGTATGTATGTATGTATGTATGTATGTATGTATGTATGTATGTATGTATGTATGTATGTATGTATGTATGTATGTATGTATGTATGTATGTATGTATGTATGTATGTATGTATGTATGTATGTATGTATGTATGTATGTATGTATGTATGTATGTATGTATGTATGTATGTATGTATGTATGTATGTATGTATGTATGTATGTATGTATGTATGTATGTATGTATGTATGTATGTATGTATGTATGTATGTATGTATGTATGTATGTATGTATGTATGTATGTATGTATGTATGTATGTATGTATGTATGTATGTATGTATGTATGTATGTATGTATGTATGTATGTATGTATGTATGTATGTATGTATGTATGTATGTATGTATGTATGTATGTATGTATGTATGTATGTATGTATGTATGTATGTATGTATGTATGTATGTATGTATGTATGTATGTATGTATGTATGTATGTATGTATGTATGTATGTATGTATGTATGTATGTATGTATGTATGTATGTATGTATGTATGTATGTATGTATGTATGTATGTATGTATGTATGTATGTATGTATGTATGTATGTATGTATGTATGTATGTATGTATGTATGTATGTATGTATGTATGTATGTATGTATGTATGTATGTATGTATGTATGTATGTATGTATGTATGTATGTATGTATGTATGTATGTATGTATGTATGTATGTATGTATGTATGTATGTATGTATGTATGTATGTATGTATGTATGTATGTATGTATGTATGTATGTATGTATGTATGTATGTATGTATGTATGTATGTATGTATGTATGTATGTATGTATGTATGTATGTATGTATGTATGTATGTATGTATGTATGTATGTATGTATGTATGTATGTATGTATGTATGTATGTATGTATGTATGTATGTATGTATGTATGTATGTATGTATGTATGTATGTATGTATGTATGTATGTATGTATGTATGTATGTATGTATGTATGTATGTATGTATGTATGTATGTATGTATGTATGTATGTATGTATGTATGTATGTATGTATGTATGTATGTATGTATGTATGTATGTATGTATGTATGTATGTATGTATGTATGTATGTATGTATGTATGTATGTATGTATGTATGTATGTATGTATGTATGTATGTATGTATGTATGTATGTATGTATGTATGTATGTATGTATGTATGTATGTATGTATGTATGTATGTATGTATGTATGTATGTATGTATGTATGTATGTATGTATGTATGTATGTATGTATGTATGTATGTATGTATGTATGTATGTATGTATGTATGTATGTATGTATGTATGTATGTATGTATGTATGTATGTATGTATGTATGTATGTATGTATGTATGTATGTATGTATGTATGTATGTGCGTATGTGCGTATGTGTGTGTGTGTGTGTGTGTGTGTGTGTGTGTGTGTGTGTGTGTGTGGGTTCAAAAAACTACTACAAAAATGCTCAGAGCTAGAGAATTTAATTCTGAATTCAACAATATAACCATTTTATAACCTTGGATTACGATTTTTTTTTTTTTGATAAAAATCCATATCAAATTTTATATTAATTAAATTGTGTTTACATTTAATAAAAAAGTTTGATCAAGTGACAAAACAAAATATTCACTAATTTCATTCACGGCATTCTGATTCTACGTAAAAAAGTAACATGTATTAATTTTTTCCATTCGTGGCACACTTATTATAGTCATATTTAAATCAATATATAATACGAGTAAAATGCTATATAATTAAAAATATATTTAGCTAGGTATTATTATATGCTTTAACAGCTCGTATCTTTGAATTCAGAATTAAATGAATAAGCAAATATAAGATCAACGTTTTCTTTTGAAATAAGAAATTAGGTCTCTAATTTTGAAAGTCTGGTAAAACAGAAAAGAGCTACATAATAGGACAAGTCCTAATAATAGTGCAATTAAAAAATCAACTATAAAATCGTTTCCGCTGAAGGGACGTTTTCATACTAAAATAATCTGGTGTGGCCAACACGATACCTCCCGCCATGTACCGCCCGAGTCACAAAGAAGATAAAACCGAATCTTTATTTTTGAGACCCCATGAGGTTTGGTAGCCGCGTGCCTGAGTGTCAGATCGCGAATCTAGGGACGCGGGTTCAATCCCGACCAACGCCAAATATTTCCAATTTTAAATTGCACAAAATTGACCCCTGTGGTGCACTCTCCACCCTAGCTAAGAATGCTTATGAGGTGACGCCTGGTAAGAACCCGCACGGTGCAAATATTTTAACATTACCAATATCTGTGTACAAAGCAGATTGGCACACCTAGCAATGGGTAATAAGCCGTGATGATATATTTATTTATTTACTTATTTTTGGATTAACGAATTTTACTCTAATTTTGGCAGTTTATTTCTTAAAATATAGTCTAATCTAATCCAAGTAACTACATTTTTGATAATAAAATGAAGATTAAACTTTAAATACCTGGATAAAATAGAATTCACTAATCAAAAAATGAGAATTAGCTTAAACTTTTTGGCGAATCGTTAATTTTTATTAATCTAAATACATACCTACATATTTACATATACTAGAAACTGTATTGATTTCCTTTCCTATTGTTCTATTTACATTTTTCTTCTTAAAACTTTACTATTATTAATTTAAAATGATTAGTTCTTTGACAGTGACATTTATCTGTCAGTTGCATACATTTGAATAACTGCCAAGGAGTATTGTTTGTTTAAAGCGTAGGCTCCGGGATTTAAATTATAGATAATTTTATAAATTTATCCTTATAATATGTAGAAAAAGTATTCTTTAATTTTTATAATAACATTAATTAATTTTGAGCTTCTTGTAAAGTGCCATTTCCGGTTATCCGATTTACACCAAAATCTAATGGGCTCTTTCCATTACAGAAAAAGTTCGAAATACAAGGTGGAGGATCTACACACACCTACACACATACACACATACTCACAGACATCATCGTGAAAATGTTAAAATTGGATTCTAGGGACCTTAAAACGTGGTCGTTTGCCAAAATCTCGTTATTTAATTCTCCATCAACTTTGTAATTTAAATTATGTTTAAAATTATTAATAAATAGAATAACCATTTGTCGTTATTTTTCAATCAGCCTATATATGACTAAACCACAGTATATACAGGGTGTTGACGGTCAGGTGGGAACATGTTTATTTTACATGCAAAGTTGTACGGAATTAAAAGTGGTATACAACACTGTATATATATATTTATTGTTTATAGTAATTTCACAATTTTTAAAATGAAATTTCAAAATTTCGGTTTTTTAGTAGCAATAGCCATGACACTTGTTTTTTTTCTAGTTTTCATAAATATTTTATAAACTTCAATTTGACTTATGGAAAAGAAATAAATTAAATAATGAATGTTTATTCGAATGAGGAACGTATCTTTGTCATAAAGGAATATTATTATAGAAATAGTTACAAAAGTATATTTTCCATAAGTCAAATTAACCTTTGACGTTTTTAAATAATTAATGATAAGTAGAAAAAAGAAAACAAGTGTCATGGCTGTTGCTACAAATAAACCGAAATTTTGTAATTTCTTTATTTGAAATTGTGAAAAAACTAGAAACATAATAAAAATATTTTGTATACAACTTTTAATTCTGTACAACTTTGCATAATTTTTGCCGTTAAATGAGCAGGAGAGCAGGAAATTAGAAAAAAAATTAAATCCCATGTTAAATCTCTGTCCGCATCTGACCGTCAACACCCTGTACAAGTGAAGGGACATTAAAATAAATCTATATTTGAGATAAGTCCCAAAAATATGTGAATTGAGTTTCAGCGGTTGAGTGGAAGTAGATTCATCATGTAGTGAAGTTTTCTTTGTTGTGTTGGCGATAGGCTCAGTGGCGTACGTGAGCTGACGGCTTGAACAAGTGTCAGCCATGAACCCGGCACCCTTTGCCCGGTGCCAAAGGTCGCGAGCCTCACTTGTTCAAGCTAAAAGCTCGTAATTTACAAGAACCGACGAACGACGAGTTACTCTGCCCACAAACTTGCCTTGCGCCACAGCCGCACACTCCGGGGATTTTTCATCCAGATTGTTCTTTAATTAAATACAGAACTTTGAAATGTAATTTATGCTACATGCCCTGAATATAATTTACCAAGCGGACCCCAAGTATTGTTTTTGTACGAATTGTGACATACAAGAATAATAAAGATGTTGATTTTATGAAAATCAATTAAAACTCGGTCGTAAAGAAGTGAAAAGTAAATAATGATAAATAAATATATAAAAAAATAAATCATCGCGTATTTTAACCGAGACTGGTTATAACAGTCTGTTTTAAAGTAGATTTCAGTAAAACTGATTTACGATGAATTTTATTTACAAATTTTGATTAAAATTTACAATCGTTTCGGTTTGTAACAAATTTTAAAAATACAAATTTATCCATTCATATTTCTTTTGTCGATAGCTATAATTAAAAGCTGTCATATTTTAAATTTAAGGTGTATAAGGCACACATGTTATAAAATTAAACAACCAAACTTAAAATTTAAATAAAAGATCTAAAATTAAGCTGGTAACCACATGTATAGATAGTCTAAATCTCGCAAATGTTTCGTTTCAGAAATATTTGCATGAAAAGGCGGAACTGGCGCGATGTAAATAATTTTAGTTTATAACAGTAAATTATTAAACAATAACTCAATATTGTAACGTGAGAGGGTAGGTACCTACGACACTTGGTCCGCGAGATCCCAGCCAGCGCCTAGAGTTTAATAGTGACGGAATAGGCGGAACCTAGATAAGCGATCGAGAACATAGTGTAGCGCGCGATAGGTGGGCGACGTAAGGCGGACAGTTGTGTGAGCAAGGGGGAGATCAGCATAATTACCGGTGCATTGTTATGTTGTTCGAGACGTTCGAGACTGTTTCAGAAAAATATTAAAGCAAGTATATAAGCGACTTCCGTGTGTGAGAAGACAGTCAGTCAAGAGTTACATGGACAGTTACATTGATAGTAAGGAGTCAGTGAGTGGAGTAGCACAGCAGTATCGTGGTGAGTTACTGGGATAGCTGTGGAAGTGAATACTCGGTAGTTTTGAGGAGTCTTGAGAAGCTAGGTTTACGAGACAGTAACGGCGAATGGAAGTGGATACTCGTTAGTGGTGTTGAGGAGTTGTGTCATACAGACAGTCGGTGGGTGATACTGAAGCTGTGGAAGTTAGAATAGTTATTCCGTCAGATGGACACTTATTTAGTTATAGAAATAGACAGTGAGGTGAAAAGAATGAATTCTGTACTGTAAGTTGAATATACAGACGCTGTTGAGTCAGTTAAGTAAATAGACGCTGTGGTAGTCAGTAGGTCGGACAGTTGAATGTAATATAAACAAATAGTGACATAAATAGTCAAAATAAATAATCAGTAATATCGTATAAATAAATAGTCGTGTTGTATTTTTTAAATAAATAAATAGTGTTAGTGTTTAACTAGTTCATTATATTCTTAGTCTTAATTAGTATTTAATATTTGTTTAACCATGGTAATCGTCATTGTTATCTTTCAAATATGTATTTATCGATTTAATACACATCTACTTTAATTAATAATAATTCTTTAATTATTACACTTCACTCAAATAAATAAAAACGTTACAATATTTAGCTGCATTTCTGTTTTCTAAATTCATCATAAACGCTATTTTAAAAAAATATTTGTTTCAATGCAATCTTTGTTCTGTTTTAAAATCATATTTTGTTATTAATTATTATTATTAAATAATGAAATTTGACATGCTTTAAAACAGCCTTTTAGTTAAAACAAGGCTTATGCTATCAGTTAATATGTTTAGCCGCTTATTAGCGCGGTATATCAAATATCTTACGTCTCTTTGTTTTTTTATTATTATTTTCTGAATACATGTTTGACGTGTTTATTAGTTTCTTGTTAACTTTTGCAGGTTTTTTGGAGATCTTCAGAGCAGTAAATCTAGCTAAATAATAATAATAATATGTTACTCAGAAAATTTACTGAATAAAAAATTACTATTATTCTCCAAATAAGAAACATTTTTTGTATAATTTCTAAAATCTTGTTGGAGTAAGTGCAGTCCTCAACACGTTTTGAATAGCATATTCTATACTTGCAAGCCGTAGACCTCGCCTTCGGCTCGGACCACGGACTTTTTTCTTATGTGGAATATGGGAC
>CAUJCB010000416.1:152500-215000 GCA_963082715.1 Harpalus rubripes
ATGCTGTAAAAATTTTGATTAAAAAATGTTTGGGCGGGAACAATAAATGGACGACTAATTATTGGTACTCATGTACCTCGTTTAAATGGACAAGATTTTGTACTTACATTTTTTGAGTAACGTATTTAAACGATAAATAATCATCTCATAACCTAATAACTATGCTTTTGCTCTTCCTCGTTATCTCGTTCCTCCTTGTCTTCCTCTATTCACAGGTGATTAAACCCTAGTTTAATACACAACTTTATAATTTTGTTATCCAAAATTTAAATTTCGGTATTTTAAAAATTGTACTATTACGAATTAATTACTAATAAATGTTATTTCCGTTGATTCGATTATTTATTACTGGGACTGCAAGTGTAACTGATAACCGACAATTTTTGAGCTGTTTGTATCCCACTTGAATACGTCAGCAGCCATTTGTTCTCCACGGGCGGGTAACGAAATATGCAGCAAATCTTTAAAGAATTTTAACTCAAAATCTAAAAGACTTAGAAAAAAGTTATTGAGAAATATTGTTGCTCTCGTCGAGTTACATTACTGGTTAAATTGAATGCACTTATTTCATTTACACCCTATGGCTCAAAAGTGAATCCTGTGGAGCACTCTTAACGCCTTCAATGAGTGACTATGAGATGGCGAAAAGTAAACGCCCTCACGGTACAAATATATGTCATCTTTATTACCGAATTCTGTGTACAAAGCAGATTGGCACACCCAGCAATAAGTAATATGCCTTGATGATGTGCAGGCTGCTAAAAAAACACATTTAAAGGACATAGCCAAGAAGTCAAAATAAGCCGAAAAGTGTTATACAATATGCGTGCGATCTTCAATAGATTCCGAGATATAAGGCAATGAAAAATAAGTTTTTGCTGGATTTACCTCTGCTATCTTAAAAACTTTAATACTTAAGACTTTGATTAAATGAGACTTTTTGTTTACCTTCGACCTGTTATAGTGTTTTTGTTTTTCAAAAAAATCAAATAATTATACTTAGTTAAATGTTGACCAATATTTAATTTTCGAATAAGTTCTTGACTATTACATGTTGAGAAAAATATTTCATATTAAATTTAAATTTATTTTTATAGTCTCTTTACTTGCAAAGACAAAATTTTGTCGATCACTATCTTTGTCAGTTTTTCTTCACTTCTTATACAAAATGACGCCTTGCTCCGAAAGAGTTCATTTTTGAACACAATTATATTAAAAAATTGACTTATTTTGACTTCTCTATGTCCCATAAATGTGTTACACTTGTTTTTTAACAGCCTGTATTTATTTACTTATTTATTGAATAATGTTACTTTTTTGTTAAATTTTCTAATTCGTTGTTCAAGTCAAATTATAAATTACTGCGAAACAAAAATATTTGTTCATATGATATTACTCATGAAAAATTGCATTGTTTCTAAATAGCTAATAAAATAATAGAGAAAGCAACGCAACTTTACAATTAAGCTGTGGGATAACATCAAAATAATATAAAAATACATAGCACAATAAATCGTATGTGATCCCTGAAGCAATACGGAAAACGCTGCTACTGAAAACATATGATCAGGATAAAATTTAATAAAAATTTCTATTTTCAGATTATTGAAGACGATGGTAAACATTAATATATTCCACATATATAAAATAAAATTGAATTCATATCGCCTTCACCTCGGGCTAATTTGCCAAATTTCTTCATCTTCTATACCGGGACTTTAAATTTTTCATTTCAGACCGGAAGACACAAAATCACAAAAGAAAAAGGTGGAATACGATGTACATTGCTATGATAAAGAATAAAGAACAACAAAAGAACAAAGAAGTACACGCATATGATAAATAAAATGTCAAAAACGGTGTGAAATATACACAGTAGGAAATACAGAGATTAAAAAGAACGAATGACAGCAAGGCAAACAACCAGCGTACAAAGCTGGAGTCTTCAAAGAATTTCAAATGAACCACGTGGCTTAGTATTGCTGTTCACTACCTTTTCTGCATGAGTGCAGGAATCCCTGCTAATAAATATTAAACGTAATATCACTCCCGGAATTTTTAATCTCAAACTCAGTATTTCAATATTTTTTAATACTAAAATTATGAAACATTATAATTATCATATTAACCAACTTATTGTGCTGATAACGCTAAACAACTTTCTTTTATCTATACGAAAAAAATTGTTAATTGAAATATATAAATTCAGCAACGAAATATTTGCACATATTTGTAGTTGTTTATTGCTGTTGCATTATAAGCATATTTATTTATGTTTTTGTTTCTTTCTGATTGCTAACATACAGGTAACTTAAGTTACAACTCAGTATACATTATTTAATCAAAAAACGTATCGTAACTACAATAGTCAATAGTTACTTTTTTGTGATTGATTCATATTGGCATATCTGTAGCATTGGATTTTGTGACTTCTTTTGTCATATTCATTTTGAAGTATCAACATTTAAAAATCTGTTCAGACCGAAAAATACAAGTTTCTAATAAATAGGAAAACCATAATATTTTACTCATCTGTCACGGCTACAACTTATTCGAAATAATTACAATACTTGCGACTTGTTTCACACATTTCAACCTTTTGAGTTAGATTCATCCCTTGTTGAATTATAATATATTATAAATATAAAATCATATATTTAAAAAACATATCCACATTGAAAAGATATTTATTTTAAATTACTTAATTTGAATCAGTAAATGTTTTTCACCACATTAATGAAACTAGGCGTAGGCGATTTTTCGCGGCGGACCAAACATGAACCACGGTTATACGCTTGGTTCATGAAAACTCCACTGTTATGACGTAAGATAAGATATCGCGAGAAATCAATTTAATTAAACCTGTTGTGTCATTCGGCGGTTAATTTTAAACGATGGAGAAGTATATGAGTTATATTATAGAAAACCCTTTACACATTTCAAAATATTTTGATCTAACTACAGGGTCTGCAAAGAATGGATTTAGTATTATTTGTATACAAAACCTTAACCTAACTTTTACCTTCATTTAACATTTTAGCAGTTCCACTTGAAGTATTTCTAATCCATCGGATAGTGTGGCTTTTTTCATGTTTGTAATTTATTATTAAATTTAAATCAAAATGTTAAACTGTCAAACAAAACGAAGGTAGACAGATATAGAATGAGATTCTAAAGAGAGAACCGAAGAACCAGATTCATGGACCAGCTCGATAACTCGGTTTGTGATTCGACGAATCGCGTCCATGATTGATATCATTAGTTTGTCGCGAGAATGTATTGGTTCATAAAATTCATTAACCAAATCGTTTTGGTTTGTCGTGAAAAATCGCCTATGGTTCGACCCAAATACTGTGTTGGTAGGAATGGAGAAAAATACTTAAATGTTAATTCAAATAATGATTCACGTTACTCTTTATTGTATACGACGATATTATTTATATGTGTACGTTTGTAATATCACTGAATAATTATAATTTATTTTACAATATATTAACACACATATTATTTACATTTAATGTAATGTAAACCACATGTTTGCAACTTCATAAGTTATCAGAAAATTTCAATACACAATGCCATAATTTCAATACTAGGTAAAAAATTTGAAGCATAATTTATTCTAATTTCGAATGCCTTGCTTTGAAATATAATTTAAAAATTTTCCTTGATTACAAGTTTTGCATTATTTCAGTATAGCGTGTTACACTAGCTAGTCTAAGAATTTTTTGCTACGTACTTTACCAATAGAAAGAAATAAACAATTTACATTAAAAAAACTGCTCACAGAATTTCACTATCAAATACTTGACAAAAACCTGTCAAAACTCCTCTCCAAGTGGTCTGCCCAGGGATTGGGGTAGAATGGTGGGAGTCACAACTAGTTTTTGGGCTAATAATAATAACCTCATGACAATGTTACATTTCGTAAATGACTAAATGTAGACCGTTGCTAATGTGCTAATAGTAACGGTCTACAAAGTAGAAAAATACATTTTTTTGAATTACATTAAAAAATGGAATATTCTTTTAGATCGCAATAAAAATAATGTGTATTCTTAGGTACTTATGGTTCAGATTCAGTTTTAAAATAACTAAAATAGAAATTAAATTATTTAGTTTGTAATAGTTATTAGTAATATAACTTTCTGAAGCTGTGGAAGTTTATTTGTCGGATATTTTCTTGGATTCAAAACTTCAATTGGTTTTTTTTTATTTAATCCTTTATTATTGAGATTTAGGATTTGACAACGTGTCGGCCTTGAATAAGGCCATTTTCAAGTAAGAACAATTGTGGTTTACATATAGTAAAGTTGTGTCAAAAATAATAATTAATGTGGTATTGGTTTATATTTAATTTTGTTAAAAACAATTGTGGTTTACATATAATAAAGTTGTGTCAAAAATAATAATTAATATGGTATAGTTTTTTAACAAAATTAAATACAAACAAATACCATATTAATTAATACTTTTGACACAACTTTACTATATATAAACCACAATTGTTCTGACATGAAAATGGCCTTATTCAAGGCCGATACGTTGTCAAATCCTAAATCTTAATAATAAAGGATTAAATAAAAAAAAAACAATTGAAGCTTTGAATATCCCTCGAGTAATAGTTATTTATTTATATATTAACAATAACTCCTGCCATACGGGTAATAGTCTGTTTACATTTATTTACACATTTATATCATAATATTTCTAAGTTTAAGTAAATATTTCCATATCTTCTGCTTCCCTTATTTTTTGTACCCTCTGAAACTAATTTTCCCCGTTTCCCCTACAACTGCAGTTTTAAGTTTGAACAATATATAGTTTTTTTACCAAGAAAATTTTACAATTTTACGTTGCTTCACCTCACTCATTTTGTAGTACCTACTTAAACCTCTGCAGATACTACAAAACAATTTTTAATTTGACACATTAACTTGGTAGCAATAGTTTGCAATTGTAACTGGTTATTTTCATGGCTAGGTAGGTTAAGGAAAAATCTTTGTAGTTTTCAAAACAAGTTCCACAACTTTATCATTATTGTAATGTAAAAGTAATTATTATTTTGAGCATCACGCCATCACCCAACTATACAGATAATCTCAGATACAGCCCCCGCGACGTATGAGTATATGGCTCTGTTATCATTCTCCAAATATGAAAACTAAAACAAATGGTAAATATTCATTTGTGCCAGGATTTGAAACGCTTAAGAGAGCAACACAAACTCCATTTAGATAACAGAGAACTTTGGCGACAAACCGGCGTTCTGAAATTTACCAAATAAATTCTATTCTGTTCTGAATGCGATAACAACCTATGTTTAAACTGTCATGCATAAAATTTCTTAGTTGTTGAACAAGACGAACAAAACAAACAAAAGTGGGAGAGTTAATGGCCTTACAAATGTAATTCAATTCGAATCAATGTTTGCTTCTTTTGATAATTTGCCGCTGACATTTTGCGGTGAAGACCACAGAATCGACTCAAGTTCATTGAAAGGATTACCAAATGCAAATTCAGGAATAAATTAACCGCTTTGTACTTCACGTTTATTTACGCGGAACATTTTAAATCATAAATTTTCTTATAAAACAATATCAGTTTAAAAAAAGAACAATGACTTGATGGACTTTTGCAGCAAAATACATGTGTGGCCTTCGAAATATCATTATTTTTACATCACGCAAAACTATCGTTTGCAAATTTATTGTATCATTATAAATAACGCAAGGATAAAAATGCAACTGAGATTTTTATAGCCTTAGTGAATGAGGAAAAATGACACAATATAAAGAATTAGTACAACAGCAAAACAAAAAGGGATATGTTTATATTCCACTAAAAACTTTGGCTGTCCGAAGTGGCACTTTTATCATCCTAATGCTTAAATCCTAAATTCATATGCCCTAAATTACGTCATTATTTAGGATATTACGAATTAGATTTTAGGGCTTTATAGGAACCTACTATGTCTTGAAGTTCACGCATATTAATTAAACAAATCAGGTGCATTGCTACAATTTGTATTAAATATCAAGTGAAATTTATTGTGGAAGAAAAGCTGCTTAGCTTCCATTTTAAAATAATATCAACATTTAATCTTGAACTATTGAATTTAGATATTTTATATAAATAATTACTGCCAAATTACTTAATAATAAAAAAAATTATCTAGTATGATAGGAGACAGTTGTTTCTTTTAATTTTTGATTGATCGATTTTGAAAGACAATGTTATTTTAAAATAGATTTTATAAATAAATAAATATAAATATATCATCACGGCATACTACCCATTACTGGGTGTGCCAATCTGCTTTCGCACACAGATTTCGGTATGATGATGACATATTTGTACCGCGCGGGCGTTTATTTCACAAAAAAATAATTTTGATTTTTATTTTAACTGGTTAATTTATTTTGAAAGTGTCTTCTATATTCAGGTCTTCATCACTGCATATTCCAATAGGTTATGGGCCCAGAGCCAGACTTGTATTTTTAGATTTAGATTTCAAATTATTCACAGTGTTAATTTCAGAAAAACATAATAGACAATAAAACAGATATTGAGAAGTTAAACGGGAATAATTATTTGAATTGGGCTTTCCGTGTTCAAATTTTGTTGGAAGCCAAAAATGCCTAGGTTTCCTGAGACGAACACGAGAACAGCGGAACTAAGTCTAAATTATAGAAAAGCCATGAGTATTCTTTGTAATTCCATAGATGACAACGAGTAAACGTATATCCGCGATGTGAAATGCGCAAAATATGCATCGTTATCCTTAAAGAAGGCTCACACATCGATAGGATTAATTCATGTAATTTATTTAAAACGAGAATTATCATATGACATCTGAGAAAAATAATTTAACAAGTATTAAAATTAAAGAAGATCTTTACGTTAAAATATCGAACAAGAATAATAAGGAACAAAGAAGTAATTTTAACTGCACACCGGGAAAATGGATTATATTTTGCTTACTTAAAACCGCTAAATATAACAACGGATGCCAAAATAATAATAAATTCATCAAAAGACATGGAAATTTGGCATAAACGACTTGGGCATTTAAACTTTGCATATTTTAAAAAAAAATTACAAAATAAGAACATAGTAAATGGATTGACATTTTCAGAAAAAGAAGTATCAAATGAAATTTTTTCAACTTGTATTCATGGTAAGCAAACCCTAACCAAATTTCCTAAGAAACCTTTAAAACGTTCAAGTCATCCTCTTGAGTTAATATTTAGTGACGTGTGTGGACCGATCACTCCTTTGTCGCTTAGAGGTAAACAATATTGTAGCGTTTTTATTTATTTGGGTGAAGAGTAGGTAAATATTAGATAATTATTACTAATTAAAATAAAGTTTATTATAACGATAAATAGATATTAAATATAATTGAAAGATGATAAATATAACAAACACTACGATTAAACAAATATTGAACACTAATTAAGACTAGGATTATTATAAGACACTTAAACACTAAGATTATTTATTTAAACAATATATAGCTCATTTATTTATTTATACAACTATATTTATGTATGTTTGCCACTTGTCGAGTATCTGTTTATATCCAACTGTTTAACACGCAACGCTTATTTATATCAGACTGTCCAATGCCTTCGCTAACATTGCTTATATACTCCGCCATTTGTATTCGAGAAATTTCTAGAGCACCGCAGGCTCCGACAAGTCTGTTGCGTCATCGCTAAAAATAAACACTCGCTCGTCCCTGCGACAGCGGCGGGGACAGCGGCGGTGGCAGTGGCGGCGACGGCGGGCGCTGCACATTACACTGCCCCCTGTTTAAGACTGTTTCGTCCCAGAACAGTTCGTGATGACGAAATCTGCATGCATTACCCTTCAAAGTTTGGAAAAAATGACAGTCGATGGTCCGCTCGACTTCTTCTTTATGTCCGTTAGGGTTAAGCTACAAACGACAATTTCAACGCCGGTAGAACAGAAGAGGATTTCTATCGTGTTCCTAACAATCTTCCAATCTAAACCATCTAGACCACAGCCTAACTTTGGTACGGCTAGCTTCAAAATGTCATTCTCAAGCAGATGATCTCTCAAATCGCCAGCGAGTTCCATAGGTTACGATATGATGGCTTCTGATACGAGCGTGGTTTTCTAACTAGGTAATAGATGTATCGCTGATGTCTGCATTGCTATCCCTCAGGTGCAGCGTTTTCCCAACAGTTGGACGTTCGTTGGCCAGTTCTTGTAGTCGCCCAAATTTCGCTTTAAAACCTGAACCTATGCCGCGGGATATCTTTAAGTCTTCTGATACGCAGTGACCTAGGGAATATTCTGAAGGCACGGTGAATAGATGTCGGTGTTCTTCTTTCGTCACGCCGAACCACGCCTTGCGGCCAAAGAAATAGTTCTCCATGAAGTCTTCAAAAGTTGGTTCTTATTCTATGATCCGACGAAACGTTGCTCCATTATGTTCTTCGTGGTTGTCTCCGGTGAAAAAGGCTAGCCGATTAAAGTGTACTACGCTCGGCTTCCCGGTAGGTCGTTTCTTAATTCTGTATACCACGTCGTTTATCCTTTTGACTACTTCATAGGAGCCTTCCCAATTCTTTTGCAGCTTTGGTGATAAACCGCGACGTATTTGTAAGTTATAAAGCCACACTAAATCGCCAGGTTGATATCCACCCTTTTCGGCCTTGATGTCATACCTGACTCAAAATTTCTTCCCTAATCGGATTGGAGTTCACGTGGTACTCCGAATCGGCATATACATTCTTTAACTAAAGTTTCAGCGACCGTGGTGGCTTCCTGGTTGGGTAATGTATACGCTTCAACTCATTTGGCGAAGTAGTCCATGACAACCACGATGTATTTATTTCCTTCGTCACTTTCTGGGTATGGTCCAGCCATATCAATTGCAATACGCTCAAATGGACTGCCAACGTTGTATTGACGCATTGGAGCTTTTCGTTGTTTATGCGGACCGTTACTTCCAGCGCAAACCACACATTTCTTGCACCAATCTTCAACATCTTCCGTAAATTTAACCCAGTAAAACCGCTGGCGCAATCTTTCTAGCGCCTGGATGACTCCAAAATGGCCTCCAGATCCGTCATGGATCTCTTTCAACACGTCTGGTACTCTATTCTTAGGAATAACAAACTGAGTTCTCTTCTCAATTCCTTCAGCATTTTCTACCACACGCGTTAACAGGCCATCCTCAATCACCATGGAGTCCCATTGCGCCCAGTGCGATTTTACGCTCGGTGAGTGCGGTGCAACATCTTCCCATACTGGTTTGCTCTCCTTTGCTTTCCATTTCAGTATAATTTTGTTGGGTCTTTTTCTTGATCTTCGCGTAGTCCATCGGGCTGCCAATTATCGTCGACTACTGTTGTTCTGGCGACGAGGGAAAATTTCTCTTCTAGTCGACTACAATGCTTGCATTCGTCTTAGTCTAGTACCTGTCCAATGCTCAATTTTGAAGTCGTATTCCTGTAGTCTCTCAATCCATCTAGCCACCTGACCTTCCGGATTCTTAAATTGTAGCAGCCATTTTAATGCAGCAAGCTTTGTCAGTGGCTTAGCTATGTTGGCAAATCCAGGTATATATCGTCGATAATAGGTACACAAACCAAGAAAACTTCTAAGTTCGTGTTTGTCTCTAGGTGCTGGCCAATCTCTCACAGCCTGTATCTTGTCCGGGTCAACTGCAATACCTTTATCAGAAACCACGCGTCCAAGATAATGAACTTTCCTTTGAAACAGGTGACACTTTTTGGGGCTGAGCTTTAGGTTAGCTTTCCGCAATCTCTAAAAAACCTATCCCAAACTTTTCAAGTGGTCCTCGAATGTTTTACTTACCACAATAATGTCGTCGAGATAGACTAAACAGGTTTTCCATGATAACCCAGCCAATACTGTTTCCATAAGTCGTTCAAACGTTGCAGGGGCATTGCAGAGCCCAAGTGGCATTACAGTAAATTGCCATAGTCCGGTACTCATGATGAAGGCTGTCTTTTCCTTATCTTTTGAATCCAAATCTATTTGCCAGTATCCGCTCTTTAGATCCAGAGTAGAGAAAATCTTCGAACCAGCCAAAGTGTCTAGTGTATCGTCTATTCGAGGTAGCGGGTAGCTATTTTTCTTAGTCACGTTGTTAAGTTGACGGTAATCGACGCAAAATCGCGTAGAGCCATACTTCTTCTTCACTAACACCACTTATCAAGCCCACGGACTGCTTGAAGGTTTGATCACACCTTCCTTTTTCATGTCTTCAATAATTATGTATTATGTATTGATGTACCAAATGTCATTAATAAAAGTATTTTCATTTATATTTGTATTTTCCATCATTAACAATAAAAGGTTATGGGCCCAGATCTACGCAGAGTAAATGAGTTTTTCGTAAGGTAGAAGAAGTGAATCTGTTTCGCTAATTAAAACTCATTATCCGCAAAACTAGTTTCCACAAATGCGTGAATACATAAAGTTTCGTATTGCGTATATTCTTTGCACAGACTAAAAGGATGTCTGACAGAATTGATGTTGGTAATGTCAATAAGTTTGACGGAAAGAATTACCATCAGTGGAAATTTCAAATGAAATGTGCACTTCGGGCCAAAGGTATACTAGGCATCGCAAATGGAACAGTAGCTAAACCAGAAACCGATGGTGAACCTTTAAATGCATGGAACAAAAATGATGCAGTAGCAATGTTTACATTAACTTCAGCCATGGATTTAAGTCAGATAACACTCGTTGAAAATTGTGAGTCTGCAAAAGAAATATTTAGCAAATTAAATGCTATATATGAACAAAAGTCTGAAACTAATAAAATGATCCTGCATGAAAGATTCCATCAATACAAGATGGACTTAAATGATTCAATGGCTCAACATATTTCAAAAGTTGAGAATTTAGCAAGGCAAATAAAAGAATCAGGTGATATTTTAAGCAAAATTGCTGTAATGACCGAAATACTGGGAAGTTTGCCTGCAAAATATAAGAATTTTAGACAAGCCTGGCTGTCAGTAGCTAAAGAAAAACAGACAATCATTAATTTGACAGCTCGACTGTTTGACGAAGAAGCAAGTCTAGATTCAACGGAACAAAATGAAAATGCATTAGTGGCTAATGTTAAATCTATCGAATTAAGACAAAATAAATTAAATGAAAAGAACAAATTTAATAAATTCAATAAATCAAAAGTAACAACAAGTGTCAAAAGAAAGGACATTTTGCTAGCGAATGTGAAGGTCCTAAAAGACCACGTAAATTTAAGCAAAATGATCATCATCGAAGGTCTCAAGACGACCACAACGCGTTCAATGTTAAAGAAATGAGTGGAATGTTTTCCACGACAATAAATGAAGACGATTGGATAATGGATAGCGGAGCTTCAACTCACATGTTATGTAGACGTGAATATTTTTCGATGTATGAAGATATTCAAGAAGAAACAACCGTGATCCTTGGAAACAATCAAGTACTATCGGTAAAAGGAAAAGGTAGTATTAAAATTAGAAAATGGATTAATGGCAAATGGATCGATGGAAGTATTACAAATGTTCTGCATGTTCCACAATTAAAAAGAAATCTCTTCTCCAAAGGAGTTATCACAAAAAAAGGTATGACTGTCACAAAGAAGAATAATTCGGCATTGGTACACAACAGTGGAGTTTTGGTTGCTTATGGGATTCGTACTGACAACAATCTCTACAAGATGGCATTTAAAACGATAACTATTGTTAATGAAATTACCACTGTAACTGATAGTCTCAAAGTTTGGCATGAACGTCTCGGCCATATACGTCAAAATGGCTTGAAGCAGATGGTATTGAAGGGACTCGTTGAAGGCATTCAACTGAATGATGAAAAAAAATTCTGTAAGGCTTGCGTTTATGGTAAGCAACATCGATTGCCCTTTCATGCTTCAAAACAAAAAAAATGGGATTTGGGCGAGTACATTCATAGTGGGCCAATATCGGTACCGTCGATTAATGGAGCAAAATACTTCGTTTCATTTAAGGATGATTTTTCTGGTTATCGTGTGGTGTATTTTATTAAACATAAAACTGATGTTTTGGAGAAATTTAAGGAATTTTTAAGTCTGGCTGAGAACACGACTAAACACTCTTTAAAGTTTTTGCATACCGACAACGGCACAGAATATAAAAATTCAAATTTTATGAAATATTTGACGTTAAAAGGAATAGAACTGGTGACTACAGCGCCCTACACTCCACAACAGAATGGACGAGTTGAACGTGACAATAGAACCATTATTGAGTCAGTTCGATCTATGTTGTACGCAAAGGATTTACCACTTGATCTCTGGGCCGAAGCAGTAAACACGGCAGTTTACATTTTAAATAGAACGATCACCTTTCAAACACCGAACTCGACTCCATATGAGAAATGGACTAGGAGGAAAGCTTCTTTAGCACATGGTAAAATATTTGGCAGTGAAGCATTTGTCCATGTGCCAAAAGAAAAACGAACCAAGCTTGACCCCAAAGGGTAGAAGATGATTCTAGTTGGTTACGATGGAAACACAAATAACTACAGGCTTATGGATCCAAATACATACAAAATTGTATATTCTCGTGATGTTATATTTAACGAGGATAAAATATTACCTGAAAATAGGAAGAATATAACTAGCGTGAGCATAGACATCAACGAAGATCCAACTGAACAAAAAGAATTTATCTCTGGAGACAATGTCTCACAGGAACCAGAACCAGATATTGAAGAATCATCAAATCAACAAAAAACACATAATTTACGTCCACGTGACAAGTTGAAACAGCCTATTAGATATGATGTTAACGTAGTTGAAACTGAAATACCAAAAACTTACCAGGAAGCATTAAAGAATCCAGATGCAGTTAAATGGATAGATGCCATCAAAGAGGAATTGAACGCCTTGGCTAAAAACAATACATGGGAAATGGTAACACCTCCGCCAAATGTAAATCTGATTGGATCAAAATGGGTCTTTGCAATTAAACGTTCAACGGAAGGAAAACCTCAACGTTACAAGGCACGTCTTTGTGCAAAAGGATTTACACAAAGATATGGCATTGACTATACAGAGACATTTTCTCCCACAGTAAGGTATGATTCGGTTCGACTTCTACTAGCAATAGCTGCTAAAAGAAATTATGAAATTATGCAGTTCGATATAAAGACTGCTTTCCTTCATGGGGAACTTGAAGAGGACATATTTACGGTTCCACCTGAGTGTACTGACACCGACTCAAATCTTGTCTGTAAATTAAATAAATCGTTATATGGACTCAAACAAGCTTCAAGGTCTTGGAATTAAAAATTCGACGCATTTCTCAAAAGTCTTAATTTCAAACAATCCGATGCTGATAAATGTATCTATAAAAATAATTTGGGCGGAAAAGAAATCCTACTTGCACTTTATGTCGATGATGGTCTAATCATGGCAGAAGACAAAGAAAAGCTGGATGAAATACTGAAGTTACTTAAAGCAAATTTTGGAGCAAGAATCTGTGAGCCAGATTGCTTTGTGGGCCTTCAAATTTTTCGAGACAAAATGAGAGGCCTCATTTTCATCCATCAAAAAAAATACATTCAAAGCCTAGTAAGAAAATTCAAATTAGAAGATGCAAAGCCAACCAGTATACCAGTTGATAATAATTCAAGGCATAATAGGATCAACTGAAACTAAATCCACTAATTTCCCGTACAGAGATGCAATTGGTGAACTGATGTTTGTAGCAGTGGTCAGTAGACCTGATGTAGCCTTTGCTGTCAACTACGTCAGCAGATTTGTTACAAATTACGACATGTCACACTGTAACTCAGTCAAGAAAATTATAAAATACCTATCTTCAACCTGTGACTATGGGATAATATACAACAAATCTGTAGATCATGAAGTTGTTGGATTCTCGGACGCTGATTATGCAGCAGACATCGACACTCGAAGATCAACCACGGGATATCTCTTTCGTTTATGCGGAGGACCTATCACTTGGACAAGTGAGAGACAAAGGACTGTTTCTCTTTCAATAACAGAAGCTGAATACATTTCGGCATCTTCAGCCACGAAAGAAACGATTTGGTTACGTCAAATTCTTAAAGATGTCAATCAACCGACTAAGGAATCTACTAGAATATTAATAGACAATCACGTACGAGCCGAATTGCACACAGCAATTCGGCTCGTACGTAATCCCGAATTTCATAAACGAACAAAACATATCGACATTCGTTTCCATTTTATACGGGAAAAGTTTATGAATCACGAAATTACTGTTGAGTATATTTGTACTGATAATCAGTTAGCGGACTTATTAACAAAACCGCTTCCCCGAGTGAGATTTGAAAAACTTCGTCATAACATTGGAGTTCGTAAGTTAATAAAATAAATAAAATTGAGCTTCAATTATTTTCATTAAATTAATAATCAGTTGATTTTATAATTTGTTACAATGTATTTATTATATGAGTAGAGTTTTAAAAGGAGGTCGCTCAAATAGTGGGAGTATTAAATAAATCAGTTTTTATTCTCGCGCCCTGTGAGCGATGTTCATTGTTTTGTTATTAAATACCTAGTTTTCCATGATTTTGATTATGATGTGTGTTGTTTTTCCTGTCATTATGTATTGATGTACCAAATGTCATTAATAAAAGTATTTTCATTTATATTTGTATTTTCCATCATTAACAATAAAAGTTCTCCCGTTGGTCTTCTTGTCAAATTGAAACACATCTTGAAATCTTCCAATTAATTTCTTTGCCTTGGTTCTCTGTTCGGCGGTCAGTTCTTTAAAGGATGTTGACATTTGGTTACTTAAAGTGTCCGGAACTTCCTGAGATATGTTTCCATTAGCCTTCACAGTTCGAATAATCGAGGAAACTGCCAAACATTCTCCTACAATTGTTCCTGTCTTAAGAACAACTGGATAAAAATTTACGTTCATTATTCGAGCTGGTATTACTGGACTGGCTTTGATCAGTGATTTTCCTACAACAACTCTAGTACCAGTCTTCACATCATCATTCATGGGCTCAAGCATAACAATATTCCCCTCACAAAAACTACCATCTAATTGTGCTTGCACGATAGATTCACTTCGTTCTGGAAGGGTAACATCTTCGGCCATCAGTACGCGCACAGCCTTGTCTTCTCGTGGGTTTAAAACATGTTCTTCTTCATTGACCATCATTACTCCTTTCTTCAGGTCAAGTTTAAAACCGTGCTTTTTCATTACATCCATGCCGAGTAATAATTCATCTTCAACATCAGCTACCAGCGTACGATGTTTAAAGGATGTGTTTCCAATAGTGATGGTCATATATATTTCTCCAAATGCGGTAGCTTGTTCTCCCGTCGCTGTGCGTAATCTCCACTTGGTTGGTTGAAGATGCGTCTTGCCTGTGTTCTTTACGAAGTTGGGTCTAATTATAGTCTTCGTCGCACCCGTATCCAGTAACATTTTTAGTGGTCTTCTATCAACAGAGCCATTCACGTAGATGCTGCTTGCTTGATGATGAAGGGATGCGACATAACTGATGGATTGTGGGGCTACTAGATTACTGGTCGACGATTGCCCCCCTTCGCATCAACCCGACTTAGTTTTCCGACTCCTTTTCTTCCTTTACCGATTCTGTCTCTCTTTGCATTTTCTGCAAAGTCTCTGCGGATGGGCCTGTTTACCGCAATACCAACAGAGAAGTTTCTTTCTTCTGGCAAACACTTCATTTACAATTCGTCGCATTTTCTCTTCTAGGTCTTCCGTGTCTTCTTTTCTCTCGGCATCAATATTTCGCACTCAAACTTGGTTACGTGAAGCTTGTTTGTCAGCTTCATATTCTAGTGCGTATGAGAGTGCGTCAATTAATGTCTTTGGGCGGGCCAATCGCAGTGCTTGCTGCGTTTCGCTATATCGAACTCCGTAGATGAATGCTTGAACGACCAGGCACTTCAAAACGCAGTCAGGAGCTGCAGGATGTGCGAGACGAACCAAACAAGCTACGTCGACTTCAAATTCTTGAAGGCTTTCTTTTGAACTTTGATAGCGGTTCCTCAGTTGCGTCTTGTACACCTGCTCTAGGTGCGTATTGCCATACCGCATGTCTAACAGCTTATTTAGTTGGTCGTAGTCCTCTTGTTTTTCTTTCTTCGGCGTATGTAGGATGTCGATGGCTTCCCCACGTAACGAAATAGTCAACGCTGTAGCCTTCTCTTTGGACGTCCAATTATGTGCTTTCGCAGCCGCTTCAAATTGTTTTAAATAATTCGGCCATGAAGACTTTCCATTAAATTCCGGTGTTTTGATATGCATTGTTGTAGTAGTTCCAGGTTTTACTACTTTCCTTTCTTCTTGTAAACTTGCCTTCGCTACATCGAAATTTGGCATTGGCGACAATGTATTCCTAGTGACCTTTTCTCGTAATTCTTCAATTTGCTTGTCATACTTATCTTCTAAATTCTTCAGGCCTTCTTCAGTTTTTCCCATTAATTTTTGTTCTAAACTTCTAGAATGTTCCATTAATTCTTCTTTTAATATTCTAAAATTTTCTGCCAAGTCTTCTTTTAATATTCTGGAATTTTCTTCTGCTTTTCTAGAACTTTCCTCAAATTTTTGTTCGAATTTTTGTTCTAATGTTCTAGAATTTTCTTCTGCATTTCTAGAACTTTCTTCAAATTTTTGTTCGAATTTTTCTTCTAATGTTCTAGAATTTTCTGTCAATTCTTCTTTTAATGTTATAGAATTTTCTTCTATAAATTTATGAATATCGGGTGGGTCGAATAAATATTCTTCAGGATTTTCAACAGCATCGATTAATGCTTGCCGTAATCTTTCTTGAAGCACTGACTTCTTTCCTGCTGTTTCCAAATCCCGCTTTTCCAGTTCTCTCTTGAGATCACTTACTTTTAATTAATTTAATTTTAATTGTTTAGTCGCCATTTTTTTAATTAACACTTCACTGTTTATTAACTCCACACCTGACACCAATTGTGGCGTTTTTTTTATTTATTTGGGTGAAGTGTAAATAGTAGATAATTACTATTAATTAAAATAAAAGTTTATTATAACGATAAATAGATATTAAATATAATTAAAAGATGATAAATATAACAAACACTACGATTAAACAAATATTAAACACTATTTAAGACTAAGAATATTATAAGACACTTAAACGCTAAGATTATTTATTTAAACAATATATAGCTCACTTACTTATTTATACAACTATATTTATTTATATTTACCACTTGTCGACTATCTGTTTATGTCCAACTGTTTAACGCAATGCTTATTTATATCAGACTGTCCAATGCCTTCGCTATACAGTGCTTATATACTCCGGCATTTGTATTCGAGAAATTTCTAGAGCACTATTCTAGATAAAAACTCAAACACAATAGGTTATATCAACCGCGTAATTCAGCAGGTTCCGACAAGTCTGTTGCATCATCGCTAAAAATAGACACTCGCTCGTCCCTGCGACAGCAGCGGCGACAGG
Organism: Harpalus rubripes; assembly: GCA_963082715.1. Lineage (NCBI taxonomy): Eukaryota > Metazoa > Arthropoda > Insecta > Coleoptera > Carabidae > Harpalus > Harpalus rubripes. The sequence continues at coordinate 170,009 of CAUJCB010000416.1, forward strand.
GGCGGTGACACTGGAGCTGACGGCGGGCGCTGCACATTAAAATATTTTATCACATTTATTGATGATTTTAGTCGCTTCATTGTTATTTACATTATCAAACTTAAATCAGAAGTTATCAAATGTTTTCTTGATTACAAGTCGATGGCTGAATTACATTTTGATAAGAAAATAAAATGTTTGCGTACAAACAAAGGGACAGAATATGTAAATAATCTGTTTAACCAATATTTGAAAGAACATGGTATCAAGAGACAATTAAAAAATACATATTTTCCACACAAAATGGTGTGGCTAAAAGGGCCAATTGTTGAAACTGCACGTTGCTTGTTAGACAACAGTGGATTGTCACAGACGATTTGGGCTGAAGCTGTTTCAACTGCAGTGCATATCAAAAATAGATGTCCCACCAAATGGTTGGAAAATGAAGTTCCCGTTTTTTTATTGGTATGGTAAGAAACCAAGTGTTAAATATTTAAAAGTTTTTGCTTGTAGATGCTGGTGTTTAATAAAAAAAATAGACCAGGAAAATTTAATATTAAATCATATCCATCCATATTACTTGGATACAGAATATGGAATGAAAGAAAATGAGTAGTCGAAGAAAGTCGAGATCTTCTATGTGATGAAAATTATTTTCCTTTTAAGCATAATAATTATATGAATAATATGAAGTAAAACAAAAAGATGAAGCAACATAAAAAAATCTCGATTGTTAATGATGATGATAATAACAGGCACAATGTAGAAGAAAATACAGAAGAAATTAAAGAAATAATTCTTTGTGAAAAATCTCCCATAGAATTAAGTGGGAGCATAAATTCAGAAGAAAAAGATGATATTAATCAAAATGAAAATTTATCTGCCGGATTAAGTGGAAAAGATAATTGTAGAACAAAAAATCCAAGAAGATCGGAAAGATTAAAACAAAAATCAACGAACCAGGAAAATAATATTGCAAAAAGAATTATTGGATCAAAATGAGTTCTTCGCAGAAAATTTACGAAAACCGGCTAAGTTGATCGCTATAAAGCAAGACTTGTTGCTCAAGGCTATTCCCAAATACCATACATCGATTTTTATAAAACTTTCTCATCAGTTGGCAAAGTTTCAGAAACCTTTTCGCTTTAGCTGCGGACCTGGACTGGTATATACATCAAATGGATGTGAAAACGACATATTTAAATGGAAAACAATCTGGGAGAGAATGGAATAAATGTTTAATTGAATATCTCTTGAAAGGGTCCGTGAAGTTGGAGTTACAACATCACAATGCCACATCTTGCTTCACTTAGTAATATTTTGCTCATTTTTTGCTATTTTTGCTGTACATCATGAAATTTTTGCTATAGCTATTCTCAAATTATAAACAAATAAAAAATATAACTCCATCTTCACGCTGGTATTACAATTAACTTAAATCAAAAATGTTTTGGTACTGCCATGTTTTACTCATTTTTTGCTTTATAGCATGAATTTTTGCTTAATCCATTTTTAAATTATAAACAAATAAAAAATGTAACTCCATCTTCACGCTAGAGTTACAACTAACTTAAATCATAAATGTGTTGGTACTGCCATATTTTGCTCACTTTTGCTATTTTTTCTGTATAGCATGCATTTTTTGCTTAATCCATTCTTAAGTTATAAAAAAATTAAATATGTAAACTCCATATTCACGCTAGAGTTACAACTAACTTAAATCAAAAATGTTTCAGTACTGCTATATTTTGCTCATGTTTTGCTATTTTTTGCTTCATAGCATGAATTTTTTGTTTAATCCATTCTTAAATTATAAACAAATAAAAAAAGGAACTCCATCTTCACGCTGGATTTACAACTAACTTAAATCAAAAATGTTTTGGTACTGCCATGTTTTGCTCATTTTTTGCTAATTTTTGCTTTATTGCATGTATTTTTTGTTAATCCATTCTTAAGTTAAGAAATTAAAAATGTAACTCCATCTTCACGCTAGAGTTTGGGAATGCATACAAACTCCTAAATACACACATATCAATTGTATATTTCTTGGCATATACATTTTTCTATCGTACAAATATTTCACTTGAAGTTATATTGCCCCGTACATTTCTCGCCATGTACATTTGTCACTGTGTACAAATCTATACCGTGAAGTTGCTGCGCTTCAAAGAATTCAAACTTGGTGCATTAACTGCATCTTGATATACACTTCAAAAACAAAACGTATTTTAATAAAAACATGTGTTATATTTGCATTATATTTTAGGCTAACTTTACGTTTATATTTTTTATTAAAAGGAATAAAATACATATTATTTTAGAAGTGTACTTCGAGATGAAATAACGCGCCAAGTTCGAATTCTCTGATGGGCAACTTCATGGTATCGATTTGTACAGTCATGAATGTACAAGGCAAAAAATGTACAGGGCAATCTAACTTTAAAGGATATATTTGTATGTTAGGAAAATATACATGCCAAGATATGCATAGAGTGCATATATGTACACTACAGTTCGGAATTCGTATTCCAAGCCTAATTTTTTGCTGTAGTAATTATTTAGCTATCTATTTATCGTAATCAAACCATACAAAATATACTAATATAAAATCGTTAATTTAGTATTAATATAGTATATAAGGCCTGGCAGAGAAGTGATCTAGCTAAATTGTACTTTTCCAGATAATACGCAATTTAGAGCTGCTGCTATTGCTTTAACCAGGTCTTCTCTCAGGCTTTCCTTTTGTAAGTTGATGCCAATGAGCCACCTGATCACAGATACCAACAATAACGTCACCTAATGCATAGAACTCACGGGGAGATTATTGTTGATGAGTTCTGTGCGTTAGGTGACGTTATTGATGGCATTTTTTTTAAGTAAGTAAATAGTTACATAAAAATGAAGTGATTTTTGTCCAGATGGCGGAAAACTTTCAAATTACACTATGAGGGGCCGCTTCATGAAGTGGATGTCCTTTTTGTGAAATATATAATTACATCTTCTGGATTCAACATATACATGTATTGTATAATATTATACATAAAATTTTAAAATAAAATATTCTTCTATTTAATATTGTTTAAATGAATATACATTATTATATATTTTATAAAATCAAAAATTATTTTATAATTCATTACTGGCCAGTAGCACCGCTTATAGTTAATGCCTTAAGGATAAGTTAACAAAAAAAGTGCATATCGAAATTTTGACAGTAATATTTAACAAATCATTGGATATTTCGCTTCGATACGATATTGCCAATTAAACCAAAATTTAACTACATGCAGTGCAAGTGCAGTTGGCTATACAAATTTTAAGTTAATCTTAAATAAAATTTTGTAATATAAATAAATAATGATAATCTATTGAATGATTTTTGTAAATGCTACAAATATATTTGTTTATATTTTCTTATTTATTTATTTATCTATTACATTTTATTTCATGTCACTGTCAACTAGCAAAAAACTTATAATTTTATTTTAAATGTATAATTTAAATTTTATTTACATACATAAGAAACCATTAGTTCTACTTCTGCGATATGTTCCGCGATTACAAATGTTCCGGATTTGAAAAATTGACTCATTTAGGGCCAGTTACACCGCTTGAAGTTAAATATTAACTATTGCTTAAATTAACAATATCGTATTGAAACAAAACGTCAAATGAGTTGTTAAATATTACTGTCAAAATTTCGATACGCACTTTTTTGTAGTTAAGACATTAACTATAAAATATATAACTAGCCATTAGGACCGCAATTAGTCATTTAGTGTATTTAAAAATTTCGCGCACAATATATTTGATGTTTTCGGCGGTATACGGTATCATTAGTTTTTCTTACATTTTTTTGGCCTAATATTGTTTGACAAAGCCAGCAGGAACCTTGGCTCAAATGCATCCTTTTTGTGGTCAACATAGTACAAATTTAAATTATTTTAGTTTAACCTTAAATATTATTAAGCAAATATATTCAGTTAAAATATAGTATAAGGCCACAGTTCTACCGCGTGAGACACTGAAATGAAGTAAGTTTTTTGTTATTGTTTTAATGTTTCAGCGATACTAGCGACATATCCATAACGTATATGTAGAAGCAAGAATAATGTGAATTTATTTAAACACATTATTAATTCCTCTAGATTGATTACTGTGATTTCACTGAAATTATTATTTTTTTACATTCTTTAAAGCAATATAATATATATTTTTGTAATTTTTTATGTTTCAGCACACGTTTGGAGATATATGGCTAGTAGCACGAGCGTGGTTCTAACACCTGTGTTAGCTAGAACCAAGGCAACGACATATTTCAGGGTTGATAAAAAAATCAGTGTTTCTAATTTACTGATTAAACCGAAAATGTACCGACAGCCATGTTCAATAAATTTGACTGCATTATTTAAAATTGTTTAATAAAATTTGCTTCTTGACTTGTTTGTAGTATAAACAATTTAAAATAATGAAGCCAAATTTATTAAATAAGGCTGTTAGTACATTTTCGGCTTAATCAGTTTATTGGCAACACTGATTTTGTTAACAATCCTGAAGTTTGTGCCAAATCGTTGCCTTGGTTTTAGCTAACACCGGTGTAGAACCACGCTCGTTTTAGCAATTTTAGCTGCAATAATAGTATATTATTCAATGAGCATGTAATGTATGGTATTACTCATGAGAATGAAGTTTGCATCACGAGCGAACGCGAGTGATGTAAATCATTCGAATGAGTAATAACCATTACATGCGAATAGACTACTATACTTTATCCACAATTGTCAAATAATAACATATCAGTGACATATTGGTTTTGAAAAATAGTCATCGGTGTAGTTGTAACAAAATTATGAAGTGATTTGACATCTAATATAAAATCTTAAAACCGACTATTCAGCTACAATTCAAGCTTAAGAAGAAAATAAAAGTATGAAAAATGACAAAAATAGTGTAATTTTGGCTTTTTATGTGGAAAGAATTACTTATTAAAAGTAATTTTGTGTGTACTCTTTGAAAGGTAGGATTTGAATTTGGCGTAACGATTGAATAATATTATTCCATTGAACTGTCAATATTATTCAATTAGTAACAGTAACGAAGGTCATTAATTGATAAAAATCGGTAGAATTATGGGTATATTATTTGACAGTTGTGGATAAAATTGTTTAAACGGACGACGCTGATCGCAACGTATAATAAAGTAATATTTAAAAAAGAAAAACTTTGTGGACTAATTCTTGTTTGCGATTTAACTAACAGAATCGTTCCAAATTGCTGAATAATGGTAAAAATAATGTAATACCGGGCGGGTCCCAGCCGCCATTTTGAAATTTGGAAAAGAATTTATAACGAAATACATCGGAAATAATGGCGCGATAAATAAAAAACTCCTTAGAATATATTTAAATATACTGCTCAAAAAAAAATTAGGGGAACACTTTTTTCATAGTATATTATAAAAAATAATACTTGTAACAAAACCGAACCATCAGTAACTTCACTTCGTGGCAAGTAGACCGTAATTAGTATATTTCTAAATCAGATGATATATCGTTAGTGGCGCTGAAACAACAAAACAATAACAGAAAACCTACTTCATTGCAAGTGTATCACGCGGTAGAACTGGGGACTTATACTATATTTTAACTGAATATATTTGCTTAATAATATTTAAGGTTAAACTAAACTAATTTAAATATCTACTATATTTATCATAAAAAGCATTCATAAACGGAAATGCCGCCTTCCCACCTCTACCAGGCGCCTTTCTCTTCTTCCTCATATTTCCCTCCCATCCCTGTCCGTTAACATTCCAAACTTCCTCTTCTCCCATGTATCTTTTCTTCAATTGTAATTTTCTGAATACAATTCCTCTCTCAATTCCTCTCTATTGTCCATGTCCAATTCAGTTGGTTTCTCTAAATATTCTTCACCAATCCTTTCCATCACCTCTTCAACAATCCCTCTCTCTTTTTCTGTGCATCCAATCTTCTCCATTCGTCGCTACAACTACACTTCAAAACTGTCCAAATACTTTTCTCCATCTTCCTCATAGTCCAAGTTTCGCATCCGCACCCATATTGTACAATACTCCATATAAAATATTTTGCAAATCTCTTTCCTATCTCTTTATTGATACATCTTGCTGTTAAAAGTTCTTGAAATTTATTCAAGGATGTATTTCCTTGGGTGATTCTGCTGCTAATGTCATCCTTGTAATTGTGCTTCCATGAATCTGTGCTTCCTAAGTATTTGAATAAACTTTGTCTGTGGTCATGTGGCCACGTACAAACAATTGCTCACCTGGTCATTATTTGCACCAATTTAGAAAAAGAATGCACGAGAGAAGACCTGGCTAAAGCAACACCAGCAGCTCTAAATTGTGTTATTTGCTGGAAAAATACAATTTAGCTCGGTCACTTTTCTGCCAGGGTTTTGGCGTTTTGGGGACAGTTTTCCACAGGTGCGAAAGAAGAATTTCCCAAGAATATGCGTTCTCGCCGTCCTCGTTATTGCCAAATGATGTACCTGGCCTTATATACTATATTAATACCAAATTAACGATTTTATATTAGTATATTTTAATAACTATGTTATGTATGGTTTGATTACGATAAATAGATACCTAAATAATTACTTGTTTTACCCTATCTGCTTCCAATCATATATATATATATATATATATATATATATATATATATATATATATATTAGTAAAGGAGAGGATTATAACAAATCAAACAACTGTTCCCTTTTAAATTATTATATTGAACCATTGCTCTGAACGTTTACAACTCAACTGACTACTAATTCTTGCTTTATTGGTGACCAGCCGTGATCAATGACGTAACGATGTAGTTACGTTGGCATTTGCCTGGGCTACAGTAATTAATGTACAGTTATTAGCAATTATAACAGTCATATCCTAACACGGCCATCCTGCAAACTGTGCGCCCTCGCACAGCTATCGTTTACAAAATTGCAAAAAAAAATTATTTAAAGTACATCCATCTAAACAAACAAATCAAATCAACTCGGCGCTACAGAGCTCAAAACAAACAAATCAAATCAACTCGGCGCTACAGAGCTCAAAACAAACAAATCAAATCAACTCGGCGCTACAGAGCTCAAAACAAACAAATTAAATCAACTCGGCACTACAGAGCTCAAAACAAACAAATCAAATCAACTCGGCGCTACAGATCTCAAAACAAACAAATTAAATCAACTCGGCGCTACAGAGCTCAAAACAAACAAATCAAATCAACTCGGCGCTACAGAGCTCAAAACAAACATCAAATCAACTCGGCGCTACAGAGCTCAAAACAAACAAATCAAATCAACTCGGCACTACAGAGCTCAAAACAAACATCAAATCAACTCTACGCTACAGAGCTCAAAACAAACAAATCAAATCAACTCGGCGCTACAGAGCTCAAAACAAAGAAACCAAATCAACTCGGCGCTACAGAGCTCAAAACAAACAAATCAAATCAACTCGGCGCTACAGAGCTCAAAACAAACAAATCAAATCAACTCGGCGCTACAGAGCTCAAAACAAAGAAATCAAATCAACTCGGCGCTACAGAGCTCAAAACAAACAAATCAAATCAACTCGGCGCTACAGAGCTCAAAACAAACAAATCAAATCAATTCGTCGCTACAGAGCTCAAAACAAACAAATCAAATCAACTCGGCGCTACAGAGCTCAAAACAAACAAATCAAATCAACTCGGCGCTACAGAGCTCAAAACAAACAAATCAAATCAACTCGGCGCTACAGAGCTCAAAACAAACAAATCAATTAACTCGGCGTAAATCAAACATTTCAATTCAATTCGGCGTACAATCATTTCATTTAAACTCGGCGTACAATCATGTCATTTCAATTCGGCGTAAAACAAAACTTTCAAGTCAACTCAATGGTGCAAAGGCTTAAAAAAAATACTCCTATTTAATCAAAGATGCGAAGACTTGAATAAATATTTCAATTAAATTACTTGTTCAGACCCAGGGCCTACTTCAAACCAGTACTATATTCGCACATAAATTTAATTATTATTCTGAACCAACTGAATCCAGCATTACAATAACCAAACTTGGAATATTTGTTTTTTTCTTCTTTTTTACTGAGCTCATGTAACTCACCAGACTCCTTATTCTTCAATTCTAAAACATATGGCATCCAATCTGCAGTTACGCGTAAGGCGCCATTGGCCTACAACAAAGCTTCATACAAAACGTTACTGGCTTTCAACATGTTTTGATGTTAAGCGTTACTGACTTCTAATATTCAAACCAAAACTATCACCAAAGGTTTAGCTTCCTACAAATTTTTAGATTCATATCGCTAATATTTCCCACAACAAGGAACCATAAAATGATCAACACCATTTTGCCAAACTCTAGTAAAATCTGTTCCTGTGGGGCTTATGTGGTTGGACTTCCACCGGTTTCCCTCACCGAATTTTTGCTTGCATCCAGTAAAGCAAGTGAGTGGATTATACCATAATCTAAAAGGAGTCGACGGCACTCAGCGGCCACGGGATGAGACTCACTCGAATATTCTGCTACTTGTCACCAACAAATAGGCTAGCCTTCAGACTACATATGATTATAAAACATGTTTCGCAGTCACATCCTAAAAAAATTTTATATTTGTAAAAATATAAACCGCTCGTTCATCCTGACTTTAATTTCAGTTTTGATTAGATTCAAGTAAATTTTCTTAGGCCGTTATACTCGCAAATTTCCACGCTTAACGGTAACGGTTGTGTAATGAAACACGAGGCAGTATTTTTAAGTGGAAGCTAATGTCATTATTAATCATTATTATCTGCTTAGGAGTGCAAAATGTGCTTGTTCAAGCAATGGACTCAATCTGCCATAGTATCTTTAAATTTTATGTACCATTGGGTCAAACCTCCCAATTGTCAACTTTTCACATACTGGCTTGTACCAATTCATTTTTACAGGTCCTCCATTATTAAAATTTTCTCGCTTTACGAATTACAATTTTTAACAATATTTTTTTTTTGTCACAAAATGGTTTTTTTTTTTATCTCAGTAAAACATTCGACTGTGTTGATCACTCTCTTTTATTATCTAAGCTGGAAGAACTCGGTATTCGTGGGGTTTCTCTCTCATAGATTGTCAGCTTTTTAAATAATAGACCAATACGTTGCTTCTAAGCACAGTGATCAATTCTCTAAGAATCAAACTATAAAGTCACAAGTAGTACATTACCGTGGATCTACCGTAAGGTACTATCCTAGCATCCATTTTATTCATAATTTATGTAAATGATTAAACTACTTCTTCAACGAACGACTGTCTTCTGATTCCATATGCAGATGACAATAGTCTAATTGCGTCAGGTAAAGATACTATTATATAACTCATAAGGGTAATACGGACGTTAATTGTTATTGTGTGCTTCTGTGGCTCCCCGCAAGCTTTTTATCTGTCAAAAAATAATTGTCTGCTGTTTGGCTGGAGTATCAATGCCGCACAACCCTCAAAGAAACGAACATTTTACCGGTAATAGACAATTCCACTTTGGAACCCCGCATCCATGTTTACAAAAACAAAGGCTCCCCCAGCCCAGTTCCCGACAAACATGCCTACAACACAAGAGACTAGTTCCATGTCCTGAATACCAAGCCAACTGTAACCAAAAACAGCCCAGAAAAAATAGGCTTAATTACACACAATAAACCTCCCCAATAAATTAAAGTTGACAAAAACAATAACTTAAAAAAAAAATCTTTTCTTTTACAATTCAGTCCTTACAGTATTGGCGAATATGTGAACTTTCAACTCATACAATGATATCCATATTCCCCGCTTATGTATGCACCCATATAATATTCTTGACTTATTCCATACACATTGTAGTATCAACGGCAACAAATTGATCATCATTACTACCACTATTATGTTTGTATTTCCAAGTGTAAATTCCGTCTTTGTGTCCTGTGTTTCCTTTTCATCTAAAATTACTGGAATCTACAAATCAGTGCTAAGAAAACACATTTATAAAAAATATTGTTACAATAAATCCAGCCAATCTTTACATAATGAACCATTAGAATGCAATGAGGAATTTTACTGTAGCATCATAACCACAGACGCAGGGGCTAAAATAAATATAATTAGTACAATAACAAAAAATATATATAAAAAACAAGCACTTCGTATAATGAAAATCAAAAATTTTCAAACTGTTCTCCTCGTCATATACGCCTGTAAAACATGCAAGGTCATCATAAAATATGAATACGATTTTTTGAGTAACTCCGTTTTAAGAAATTTGTACTAGTTCTTTTCTCGCTGTCAAAATACTAAACAAATGAGAATCTCGATCTACCATGAAAAATAAGAGAAAAAAAATTGAACAAAGCTGTTTTAAAAAGAAGCTGACTGCATCTTGTATCATGCAGTAAAAGTTGTCAATCTCTTACCAGCATTTGAAGAACATTTACCTTAAACTCATTACCAACGATTTCAAAATAACCAAACCAATTAGTTGCATCGCTTCAGTGCCTGCCAATACTTTAATCTATCCGGCTATTGTGGTCTGCGATGTACTTGGTGATTCTTCCACTTTAGTTGACAATACACTTCGCGCAACACTTCACAATAAAACTTATATAAAAAAGATCACCAAACTTAATGCAACGCGAGTGATCCCACTTCTGATGTTAGGAGTAATGTTAATAAAGAAGAGGATTATAACAAATCAAACAATTGTTCCCTTTTAAATTATTATATTGAACCATTTCTCTGAACGTTTACAACTCAACTGACTACTAATTCTTCCTTTATTGGTGACCAGCCGCGATCAATGACGTAACGATGTAGTTACGTTGGCATTTGCCTGGGCTACAGTAATTAATGTACAGTTATTAGCAATTATAACAGTCATATTCTAACATATATATATATATATATATATATATATATATATATATATATATATATATATATATATATATATATATATATATTGTGACGTTTTGCTACGTCACTGGTTCGTTTTCATTACAAAATTTTTCTTATTGAATAAATAAAAATTTTTGAGCCACAATTTTATTGAGATGGTACACCTCTTAACAATTATTGTTTTAACTCTGCTAGCTTCACGCGGCAATGTCAGTGAAACATTTTAAATATTTTATTTTTTTTTGTTCAAAAAGTTTGCCCCATTTGAATTTTAATTCAGTTCTTATTACTGCTTATTAGTCTTTTAAAATCGAATAGTGACTTATCACTGTTGCGCGAACTTACGCCAAAAGTTTGAAAAGTTATTTCCGCCGTATTTAGTTTTGGCGTATTTGACAGTAGAGGCGCTGTAATTATTTGCATATAAGAGGAATGCACCGGCATTTCAGACACTTCTCCTGTCCTCTTCGAGCTTGTACTTTTCGACTTTTATTTTTGGCAGGCAGTTAGGCCTACAGTCTCAGTGCATCGTGGTGCGAGACGTGATTTCTCTTTTAGTTTCCAAATTTCTCATTGTTTCACGTTTGGATTGAGGACCTGCTACGGCTGCTAGTGGTGAGTTACTCGAACTTTATTCAATTTTTTTTGGTTATTTGGATGATTTAGATTTGGTAAAGTTTCATTGTTTGTACCACCCACGTGTTGCCTTATGCAACCGAGGGCAGTGCATTTGTATCGAGTAACTACCATTAACAGTTGGGTTTCTTTTACCCAGAGTATTGAACATTTTATTTTTAAATTTATTACAATTATTAAAGTTTTGTAGTTGTGATTTAAGCTGAGTTTACGAACTCATATCTCTCACCACCATGCCACTGAATCTTCAAAATTCTTATAGATTTTTCTTTTGGATTTAGTGATTTTTTTTTTTTGGCAAAATTTTTATGATTTTTGTGTACTATATTATCTAGTAATTCTGCTTAACGTAGCCCGAGCTATCAACCTTATAGCTCCAGTTTTCCCCCGGGTCATCAAACCCCTTCATATTGTTAATTTTTTATATAGTAGTTCTGCTTAACTTTCCTCCCTTCGCCATCCTACCCTTATCCTGCGTATGTGTGCGTGAGTGAGTGGTGGGTGTTGCGGCCATTTTTGATTAATCCTGCTGGATCACGGTTGGAACTTGTTTTCGATTAGGAAACCGGATTTTTTTTCTCCGCGCCATTTTTTTTTTGTAGTTGGCAAATCCCAATATTGGGTGTTAGTTATTTTGTTGATTTGCTACCCGTCGCGTGGGAGATTAGTCCTCCAGGATTTAAAATTTAGTTTAGCGCCGGTTTTTTTAAATTTTTTGGTATTACCAATTTAAACTTTTTGGGTATTTTTTTGTAGTTGCGCTATAATTAAATTTTCTTTTGGACTGCAGTCACCCTGAGCTCTTTCCTAGTATCGTGACGTTTTGTCCTTGTGCTGTATTTTCATTCATTCACTTAACTTTCTTTCAGCAATTTAAACATTTTTTTTTGTTAAATTCAAGGTCATATTTAAATTTTTTTGTAAAATTCTCTTTGTAATTTCCGGACGGCGTGCAGGAGTCGAATTTATTTTTGTATGATCCTTTGTACAGTATCCAAACCCTTCTGGTTTCTGGTGTTACTCCCTAGGTACGTAGTACTGCGGAGATTATTTTTTGTAGGGAAAGTAGCGGCTGTGTTGGTTGCGACTGTCTCTTGGCCTAGACCTGCCACCCCGAGGGAGGTGATTCAAGGAGTCGGACACCAGCTCCGCCAGCGATCCCCCAGGGCCTGCTACTGTACCTCGCAGTACTTACCTATACCGGTAGAGCAGACGAACACCACTGCAGGGTGTAAACAACCTTTCAACGAACCAGCGCTCGAGGTCTACCACCAGTCCGCTGCTGCTCGTACCCGGAGTTTTTTCACCCAGAACAGGTTGGGTCAAGGGATCAGTCCTCCAACATAGTGTTCCCCCAGCAGTAGCTAGAGACGTCCTGTACCGCCGACGGAGTTCGTTAGTATTTTTTTTATATTTCAGTGATTTTCTGTTATACAAATTTTTTTTGGTTGTAACTTTTCAAAATTAAACATTTCATTTTATTTGTTTTGTGTTCCTTTCTCGAGTACACCTCTCGAGGCTTACCTTTTTCAAGGTGTTGGCGCCCGAAAAATAACTTTGTGGTATTTCAAACTTTTGCACAGGCATTGGCCTGAGTCACTTTTTGTAAGTTGGGCTACTATCAACCACAAACTTATTAATCGAACCCCGACCTTTGCCACCGCTACAACCCGTGAGCTCCGACGCATCAACTTTTGTGTGATACGGTAAGTAGCCGTTGTTCTCTTGTGTCACAATATATATATATATATATATATATATATATATATATATATATATATATATATATATATATATATATATATGTATATGGGTGCCTCTTCCGTAGCTCTTCTCATTACTTTAGTTTATGTTTATTCTCATTCCATATTCTTTACCTTTCATCCAAATATGAATTTAACAAGATATTAATAGCGGCAAGTTTCTATTTAAGCTAGTTTGGTATGAACTTTGAGTTAGAAACTTTTTCTTTTATTTATTTGAGATTAACTACAGCAAAAAATTCGGCTTGGAATTCTAATTCCGAACTGCACATATATGCACTCTATATATATCTTGGCATGTATATTTTCCTAACGTACAAATATATAATGAAAAAAGAATGACTTAATTTTAACTAAATCTGACAAAGGAAACTGCATAACAATTTTACATAAAAACGACTATATCTCAAAAGTAGAAGATTTCATTAGCTGTGATACTTTCACCAAACTTAAAAATAATCCAACAAATTCTTTTATTACTAAATTAAAAAAAGAACTTAAAACACACAATGAATTCATAACATCTTTCAACATTAAAAGCCACATACCAATGAATTCACAAACCCCTATTTTATACGGCCTACCAAAACTCCATAAACAAGGAACTCCAATACGACCCGTAGTCTCATTCGTCGACTCACCTTGCTACAACCTCGCCAAAAGCTTGAACAACTTCTTAAAAACTAATTTCGAGGTAAACTCGCCCCACTCCCTGAAAAACTCCACGGAACTGATCAAAAAACTTGAACCTGTAAAAATAAACAACAACGAAACAGGCATACTAGTCTCCTTTGATGTTTGCAACCTTTTTACCAACGTTCCCGTCCAAGAAACAGAAAATTTAGTGAAAGATATGCTCTTTGAATCACAATGGAGTGATGATGTCTGCGTGAGCTTCTTGAGTCTACTCCACTGCTGTCTTCAACAGAACTTTTTCACTTTCAACAATATTACGTACAGACAAAAAGAAGGACTAGCCATGGGAAGCCCCCTATCAGGTACTATGGCTGAGATTTTCATGAAAAATTTTGAAAACAGAATTTTTAATGAACTAGCAGAATACTCCACCTACATTGCTTTCTGGGCCCGCTACGTGGACGACATCCTTTGTATCTGGACAGGTTCCATAGCTCTACTCAATGAGTTCCATTGCAAACTCAACAGGATACATAACAACATCAAATTCACGATCGAGACAGAAATCGATAATACACTCGCGTTCCTGGACCTACAAATTGTAAAAGCAAACAACACAATAGCTTACAAAATATACAGAAAACCATCACAGACTATTGACTCCATCAACAACAGCTCAAACCACTGCAAACAACACAAAATTGCAGTGTTCAATTCTCATATACACAGAATGTTTACCTACGGTCTGACAGAAGAGGAAATTAACAAAGAGGTTAGGATTTTAAAACAAATTGCAACAGCGAATAAATTCCCCCCCACCATGATTGACAAGTTAATAAGCAGAAAGAAAAATAAACTCAGAACACAAAAGGCATACAATAATACACTTCACATAGAAAAGAACACCACCCCATATAGGTACAGCTTACCATTCATTGGAAATATAAATTACAAAATAAAACGCTTATTATACAGTCACAACATAGATGTCGCCTTTAGGCCATTAGCTTCGCTAAAAACATTAGTTTTCAAAAAATTGACAATCGCACTCCAACAGATAATTCTGGAGTTTACAAATTAGAATGCGGAACTTGTAATGCGTGCTATGTAGGTCAAACGGGTCGGAAATTCTCCACAAGGTTCAAAGAACATCAGCGCGCCATCATCTACAAGAGCGGGAATTCAAGTTTTGCAAATCATATTGTTGACAGTGGCCACAATTTTGATGCAAACAACAATTTTAAAATTCTACATAATTGTAGACACGGGAAGACACTAGACTTCCTTGAAACACTGGAAATAAAAAAGTGCATAAAAAACCCCGCATCAGAATGCCTCAACGACCAAACCAATTTGAAACATTCAACCCTTCTGGACATATTGCTGTAACGCACACCTTCCACACTGGTCACCACAGGATTAAGGATTGTTTCAAATTGTTGCAGGTCCTTTCCTTTAGTTCAGTAGACATTTTGACTTAAGCACATGCTAAATAATTTTTTCCTTTTCATCTTTTCATTTTTATACTATTAATGTTCAAATTTTTATTATTTCACTACTCCGCAGTAATGTGTTTCCTGTAGATTGTAAGTAATATCGCCTGAAAATGTATTTTAATTTGTATTAAAATGTTATATTTTGTCTCTCTTGCAGCATTGTTCTCCGGTTGTCTGAGGATGGCTACTCAGTAGCCGAAACCGGTCACTTATTTATTAAAGAACAGTGTGATTAAGAATTTTTTTGGTTTTTTTTTTATAAAAAATCTTCCCTTTCCTTGTACAAATATATCCTTTAAAGTTAGATTTCCCTGTACATTTTTTGCCTTGTACATTCATGACTGTACAAATCTATACCATTAAGTTGCTCATCAGAGAATTCGAACTTGGCGCGTTATCTCATCTCGAAGTACACTTCGACCATAAAATGTATTTTATTCCTTTTAATAAAAATATAAATGTAAAGTTAGCCTAAAACATAATGCAAATATTATAAATGTTTTAATTACAATACGTTTTGTTTTTGAAGTGTAATTCGAGATGCAGTTAACGCGCCAAATTTGAATTCTTTGAAGCGCATCAACTTCATGGTATAGATTTGTACACAGTGACAAATGTACATGGCGAGAAATGTACACGGCAATATAACTTTAAGTGACATATTTATACGATAGAAAAATGTATATGCCAAAAAATATACTAATTGATATGTGTGTATTTAGGAGTTTGTATACATTCCCAAAACTCTAACTTGAAGATGGAGTTACATTTTTAATTTTGTTATAAATTAAAAATGGATTAAGCAAAAAATGCATGCTATACAGCAAAAAATATCAAAAATGAACAAAATGTGGCAGTATCAAAACATTTTTGATTTAAGTTAGTTGTAAATGTAGCGTGAAGATGGAGTTACATTGTTAATTTGTTTATAACTTAAGAATAGCTATAGCAAAAATTTTATGACGTACAGCCAAAAATAGCAAAAAATGAGCAAAAAATTATTATGTGAAGCGAGATGTGGGATTATGATGTAACTCCAACTTCACGGACCCCTGTTGAAACTAAACTTTCAAATCAGTTATGCTGACCCATGTGTGTACATTTCATCTATTCATGCTCGTATGTTAATAATAACTGTATATGTTGATGACTTGCTCATTTTTTGATCGAATTTAAAAGTTATTGAAAATATAAAGAAGAAATTAAACCAACGATTTGAAATGAAAGATGTGAAAGAAGCTAACTATTTCATTTGTGTTGATATTAAAAGTAATTGCGAGAAACACATAATTAGCATAAACCAAAAAAATATGCTGGTTGTTTTAGAGCAATTTTCTATGCAGAATTGTAAACCAATTTCAAGGCCACTTGACTTAATAGTAAATTAAACAAAAATTCATGTCCGAAAACTGACGAAGAAAAAGAAAACATGGCAAAATACCCATACAAACTAACTGGAAGTCTTATGTATATAGAAACTACGACAAGGCCAGACCTGATATTTCCGGTAACATTTTTAAGTCAATTTTGTTCAAATCCTGGCTTAGAACATTGGAAAGCAGCATAAAGAATTTTAAGGTAGTTACAATGGACGAAAACATTTGAAATTGAATACTTAAAGCAAGGTATCCAGATTGCTAGTTATACAAATGCAGATTGGGCTTCTAATGTGGATGATCGTCGATCCTTTATAGGATATTTCTTTACATTGGCAAATGGGGCAGTTACTTGTGTAACACGTTTGCTTAGCGGCACCCTTTTGTTTAAATTATTGCAGCCGGACGTCAAGATTAGTTATGGATCTTGCGTTCAGAACTTTTATGTTTGTAAAATATCCTATTTTTTTGTAAATTTCTAAATTGCTTTTCGAAGTTAAAGTCTTTGTTAGATTTTGGGATGGGTTTAGCTCTTGACATTTTGTGAAAATTATTGGGTGTTGTAAAAGTATTTTTTAAAAGTGTAATATTACAAAAGAAAAGTGCTAGAAAAGACGGATGTATCTCAGCAGGGGAAAAGCAATTTCAGTAATTTGGTTGAGTAACTTTTGTCACAGAGGCGATGTGAAACGCGGTTAGGAATTCACTTCTGCCTTCAAACACCCGAAATGTTCTCAGTTACTTGACCAATTATATCGTGTTAATTTTTAAGTAGCCAATAAAGGTATGAGGGTTGGACTTCCTTGTTGGAAGTGGGGTGAAAATCTAGAAAAGATGGTTTTGAGATGATCTCATCTCGGGGAGTCTTGATCTGTTGATTGTGACGTTGTTCTCTTTTCCATTCGGCTGTTTTTAATTATCTTAGTGACTTATAAATTTTTGTTGTTCTTGTGACTAAAGTAATTGTTGAAGTCTGCGTTCTCCCAAGTTGATTAGAGTGTTAATTTAAATTTAATAATTTTTCTTTGTTTCTTCAGTAGTGTGTTAGTTTAATAATAAAGTGTTTCATTCGAGGCCGACCTGTGATGAAAAGTAAGTAGCCTGATAGATTATTTGATTCTTAGTCGTTGGTATTGAATACTTAGCGCTGATAGCAATTCAGTAAGCTTAAAGCTTATTCTGAGGTCGCCATTTAAAAAATTTTAATTACTTTTATGGTACAGTCTTTTAAACTGTAGTCGTCACGATCATTAGTCGTTAGTTCTTGTATTGTTGTTTACCATTTATTATTGTGTAAATAAATAAGTTTATCTACTAGTTCTCAGTTTTATTTGTTTAAGTTCTCCCACGTATTTTCAGTCATTGCGGAAGAGTAAGTATTCTGTGTGAATATTGTTTATTTTGTAAATTAATCTTTTTCATATTCTTTGTATTGAGTCCTGCTATCCTAAGACTTTTAAAACACGGATGGTGGTGGCAGTGATACCCTTGATCCAAAGTAAGTTTTACATTGATTAAATTAGTGTTTCACTTGCGGGTCAAGGTCAAGTATTGAAACAACCCGTTTTAAACGGGTAACAGGAAAGATATATATTCAAAATTGTACCTCGCATCCTGTTATATAAAAGTGGTGAACAGCGGTGGGATCTAAAGTTTTTCTTTTGCAAAGAAGTACCCACTCAAACCAGTATAAAATCATCAAATTTGTTTTCAAAATTGAAATAGATTACTGTGTGTAGTTATTTTATTTTGAATGGTAGATGTCGAGCGCTAAATCGATATAGATAGAGTTGTAATTAATACTGTGTGTGATAATTGTCATAGAGGTAGTTGTTGTGCCTTTTAAAACGACAAGAGAGTTTTTGTTACGCGCCAGTAAATACTTGAAGTATTTATTACGGTCAAGCAGGTAGTTGCCAAGTCTTTAAATTGGTAAGAGTTGTAAAACAATAAATTTATTTTGGGGCGTATTGTTCAATATTGAGTAATTTTGTATGGCGCAAGACCAAATTGGTCCAGTAAATATGAATGATCAATTGTTATTAGATTACCTTGTGGCGGTATCATCCATGTCGGGAATAAACACAAAAATCCCCTTATTTTCGGGAAAACCCGACGAGAGTGTTGTTGAATTTGTAGAGAAACTTGAGAACTGTAAAGTAATAGAAAATGGGATGAAGATCGAACAATTAGAATGGCAAGAATAAATTTATCGGGAGATGCGACATGTTTTGTGAAAAATAATGCAAAAAATAGAAATACTAAGAGCTGTAAAATATTTAAAAAGGAATTATTAGAGAGGTATCAACCTAAACAAAACTCCAGGACGGTACAAAGGGCTTTTAATAATTGCTATCAGCTTAGGGACGAAACAATATCTGCATATGTGTATAGATTGCATGCTTTAGCAAACTGTTTTATTGAGCGTGAAGAAGACAGTTCGGCTGACGCTAGGGAAGTTACGGGCTGCAGAGGCCGCGAGTAACGAAATTTCAAGTTATATAGACAGACAGTTGTTAAATCAGTTCACGACGGGTATATTACCACATTTGCAAAGGGACGTATTTTATGAAAACCCAAAAACGTTCGAGAAAGCGGTAGAGATCGCGAAAAGATCGGAGACGGTGTTTAAAATGTTGCGTCGTGATGAAGCTGATTTTGTAAATAGAGTTGCCGATGAAAGAGCTACGAGTAGTGCGAGTACCAGTAGGAATGATTCACATTTGACGGAATCAATTGAAAAATTTATTCAAGTTTTGGCGTTGAATCATGCCGAGCATAAGAAATCTATACCGGATCGCGGTAATAAAAATTTTAGAAAAGAAAATTATAACAATTAACCAGGTTCGAGTACAAGTAAAGACAATAAAAATAATGTTCTTTGTTTTAAATGTCAAAAGTATGGGCATATAGCCACAAATTGTCGGGATAATATTGTGTGTAAACGTTGTAAGAAACGCGGACATGCTATAAGAATTTGCTATGTAGTGCTTCCAACGGGTGGTACACCGAAGAGTAATAAAGATCAAAGGGCTAATTACAAAAGGGATAATTTAAACTAGGTTGGGCCGTCGATGTTAGTTCCGAATCTGGCGGCCCTGGCAAAGTATCGTGATCAGCCGATGTCATATCCACTCTCCCTAGTAGTGCTAACAAAAGTAAAAGGCTAAATAAAATAGAGTTAATTATTAATGGTAAATGGTTTAATTTCCTTATTGACACCGGCGCAAGTGTTAGTCTTGTTAAGCGATACGTAGTTACGGAACAGCATGTATTTCCCCTTGCACGATCCAGAACCATTGTAAGTATTTCTGTGAAGGAACTACCTGTAATAGGGTGCACTGAGGTAGAGTTGAATGTAGGCCAGTATGTTATTTTTCATAACTTTGTTGTGTGTGAAGATAGGCTTAGTTTAGCTACTGACGGGTTGCTTGGGCTAGATTTTTTAACCGATTATAAGGCCCACATTAACTATGCATGCAACGAGATGCGCATTTATTCGGAGCGACTCACGATTTCAACAATTACGGAAAGTAAAAAGACCGCGAATGGGAAACAGACGAATCATGACGATCTCGAATCTCGTTCTAATCCGAGTGATAAAGCAAAGATAGCCGAAAATAAGGAACTCAGTGTTCCAAAACAGAATAATATTACTTCTCTTTCAGCCTCGCGTACCGCGCATAACCCTGAAACAAAAAGTTCGTTAGGTTCTTATTGTGATAAGGAAATTCTGGTTGAAGGAAACAAAGCTTCGAGTGACAATAATTGTGTTACTCACGGGAGTATAAAAGACCAATGTCGCGAGTCAAGCCGCAAACGGTTAAAAGTCACTCACGGTACTTTAAAACTCGAAAGTCACAACGAGAATCGCGAAACTGAAATAGTTGTTGAAAATAATACCGAGAAAAGTAATAAAAATTGTAATAA
The DNA here is from genome assembly GCA_963082715.1 of Harpalus rubripes. Taxonomy (NCBI): domain Eukaryota; kingdom Metazoa; phylum Arthropoda; class Insecta; order Coleoptera; family Carabidae; genus Harpalus; species Harpalus rubripes. Next base: position 190,769 of record CAUJCB010000416.1, read on the forward strand.
AACTGTAGGTACATGCCAATCAAAGTTAGACAAAGAAAATGAAAATTCGAATAAAGTAGCTAGTTTGGATTTTAAAAATAAAAAGGAAACAGCAGGTAATAAACCCATTAGTCAGCACGACAATGTTGAGTTGTATAGGGTAGATAAAGACGGAATATCTGAGTCGAGTCCTTTTTGTGCTGAAAATTCCGAAAGCGCCCCAACAAGTATATTGAAAAAGGTTCAGTTCGAGGAAATTGCGCAGGTACAGCATAATATCGTCGGTTCGCAAGGTTCAGGCAGTAGTATGCAAATACCAAACAATCTTCAAGAGTTGGAAAGAGAAAGTGAGGCTGATGCGACACTTCCAAAAAGTATATTGAAAACGGTTCAGTTCGAGGAAATTGCGCAGGTACAGCATAATATCGTCGGTTCGCAAGGTTCAGGCAGTAGTATGCAAATACCAAACAATCCTCAAGAGTTGGAAAGAGAAAGTGAGGCGGATGCGACACGTAATAAGATACGGTCGGTCCGTATCAAAGAAAGTTTCACGATACCTCCTAGGTCGGAAGCTGTGTGCTTGGCGGAGAGGAGTATTGTTCTTGGAAAAGCAGGTAGTATTTTAGTCGAGCCTGTAGAACTTAGTGTTCAAGGCGTAATAGCTGCTAGGGTTGTAGCGAGGGGCGAAGAGACCGACGTACCGGTAAAGCTCATGAATATAACTAATGAGAATTTAGTTATACCTGCGAAAACAATTGTTGGATTCGAAGAAGATGTCACAATTGACATAGGTGGTTCTGCCGAACCCAATGATTTAGTTGCATCAGTACAGGATGCAGATTTTAGAACCCTTTTCAATTTCGAACACTTGTCGCGGAATGATAGATGTAAAGTTGAGGGCGTGGTAATGGATTATAAAGATATATTTATAAGACCAGGAGTGAAATTAGGCTGTACTTCGAAAGTTAAACATCGGATTATTACCGAGGACATCCACCCTATAGCGAAAAGGCCATATAGAGTACCGTTTACGCAGAAAGAAGTTTTGCAAGAACAAATAGAAACCGTAGATTTATTCCGGAATTCGCAAATACAGCTAAACCGTTAACTAAGTTGTTACAAAAAAATGTTGAGTTTATATGGAGAGATAAAGAATTCGTTGCATTTGACAAATTACGAAATGAGTTAATTAAAGGGCCGATATTAATATATCCTGATTTTAGCCAGCCGTTTACATTAACAACAGACGCGTCAAATCTTGCCTTAGGAGCAATTTTGAGTCAAAACCGCGAAGGTGTGGAACATCCAATCGCGTACGCCAGTAGAGTCTTAAACAAAGCCGAATGTAATTACCCAACAATAGAAAAAGAGTGTTTAGCAGTTATTTGGGCAGTGAAGTTTTTCAGGACCTATTTATATGGAAGACAATTCACATTAATAACGGATCATCGCCCACTTCGATGGTTAAATAGTGTAAATGATCCAAGTAGTAGATTGTTAAACTGGTCGTTAAAATTATCGGAATATGTATTCGATGTCGTTCATAAACCGGGAAAATTAAATAGTAATGCAGACGCATTATCACGAATAGAAATCCGTTGCGTGAATGATTATGAGCCCGTATGGGATCGAGACTTCATAAGGCAAGAGCAAGATAAAGATGCGGAAATTCAAAATTTGTTAAAAGTGGAAAAAAATAAATTCGGCGAATTTTATAAAGATAGAGATGGCGTAATTTAAAAATTAAGAGATGAAAACGAACGCAAAGATAGACTAGTTGCTCCAACTAGTATGATTAATAAAATATTGAGATCGCATCATAACTTACCACATGCAGGGCATCCAGGCTTTGAGAAAACCTATAATTTTATTAAAAAGAAATTCTTTTGGAAAGATATGGATAAGCAGGTAAAAGATTATTGTGTTCGGTGCTTGTCGTGTAACCAAAGGAAAACATCACCCCATCACAGTCCAGCCCCCTTGCAGAAGTTCAGTGAACTTAGTAAGCCGGTTGAGCGAACGGCCTTGGATATCGTAGGTCCGCTTGAAAGAACCTGAAGAGGCAATAAATATATTTTGACGTTTATTGATGCTTTTACGCGTTACCCAGAAGCAATTGCACTACCTGATGACAAAGCGGAGACAGGCGCTAATAGGTTTATCACGCAGATAATTTCACGGCATGGCGTACCTAAGCAGCTATTGACAGATAGAGGGACAAATTTTTTATCCAAATTATTTAAGAGTGTGTGTGAAACATTTGGCATTAAGAAATTACAAACAACAGCGTATCATCCGATGGGAAACGGTGCTATCGAGCGGTTTCATAGAACTTCTTCAGACACTATGTCACATTATATCAGTAGCGATCACAAGGACTGGGACTTGAAGATTCCGTTTGTATTAATGGCCATCAGAAATTCAGTGCATAATTCGACGGGTGAAACTCCGTTTTTCTTAATGTATGGCCGGGAATTTGAGATTTCGTGTGAAGATAATTTAGCTCCATTAGAGTCAAACTATCGAGAATAGGCTGAAAGATGCTTATCAACTCGTTAAAGAGCGAATTAATAAGGCGCAGAATAGAAATCAGGCTCAGTACAATAAGAAAGCAGCAGAGCGCAACCTTCGAGTTGGAGATTTAGTTTTCTTACACAACGAGGTAGTAAAACCTGGATTAAGTAAAAAGTTTGTAAAGCCATGGATAGGGCCGTACAAGAATATTAACCAGACCAGTCCTGTAAACTTCGTGATCCAGAGCGCCACAGGCGGTAAAGAAATGGTGGTTAATGTTAACCGATTAAAATTGTACTAGGAGCCGAATTTTAAAGAGTTAGAGAAAGTCCAGTTCCGCGTGTAACCGATATGAAAAAGTTTGATTACGTGTATACACCGCGAAAATATGTTCACGTTGAACGGGAAAACGACCGTACGGTTAGAGTACCGGAAGTTAGCAGAGCGCAAAGTTTAGAGTCGCTAAACGAACCAGGTGGTTCTACCGTAACCGTCGAAGTCGAAGTTCATAGCCCAACAAAAGTAGTTAATGACAGGCAGGTAGAAATCACCGAAACGCCGCGCGGTAGATATGCATTGCGTAGTCGTGGTAGGGTTCCGAATGAACCATGGATTTCTAGAAGTCGGATATAATTCCGCAGCATTTTATTCATGTATTGTTCGTGTGTTAATCATGTTTGCTTACAGTGCTCAGAGGTCTAGTCTTGCTTGTGCTTCTTTGTATAAGCACCGCCGAGGAGCCAGGGTTTGGAATGGACAAGGGGCTAGTGTTTATAAAAGAAGAAGAGGTGTTGTTAACCGGCGACAATTGGATTTTGACGACTGATATCAATCTGAGTGATTGCCGAATCGTGTTGCAGGCATTTGAAGAGGTCCTACACAATGTGATGCAGCTGGACATCAAACTAGGACTGGATATGGAACCATCATTCAAGACTGCCCTCAATGAAATAGTATGTAGACAATTAAGTATTAAATAAACGCGGATTAATTAATGTGGGTGGTAACATATTAAAGTTTTTATTTGGTACGGCGGACAATAATGACTTACAGAGAAATTAATAATAATTTGCATGAATAGTAATAGTAAAAGTATTAGGGCCAGTGATTCTGCCAAGGGTTTTATGGTTTCAGGACCGCCTGGAAAGGCGCCCAGCAGAGGCCATTGTAGCGTAGCCACAACAAGGGAGACGAACGAGCAACTTCAAAGGGTGGAGGTCAACGCGGTATCCAGGCCATACCAGGTATCCCGTGGCACGTGCCAGAAGCCCCAGCCATCGCCAGTACTCTGTGTATGGATGGAATTGATAAATTATATTCCCTTCAGGAAGATAATTTATTTTAAGGGAAAAGGGAAAGTTGTAACACGTTTGCTTAGCGGCACCCTTTTGTTTAAATTATTGCAACCGCACGTCAAGATTATTATGTAAAGCAAGATGTGGAATTATGATGTAACTCCAACTTCACGGACCCCTGTTGAAACTAAACTTTCAAATCAGTGTTGCTGACCCATGTGTGTACATTTCATCTATTCATGCTCGTATGTTAATAATAACTGTATATGTTGATGACTTGCTCATTTCTTGATCGAATTTAAAAGTTATTGAAAATATAAAGAAGAAATTAAACCAACGATTTGAAATGAAAGATGTGAAAGAAGCTAACTATTTCATTTGTGTTGATATTAAAAGTAATTGCGAAAAACACATAATTAGCATAAACCAAAAAAATATGCTGGTTGTTTTAGAGCAATTTTCTATGCAGAATTGTATACCAATTTCAAGGCCACTTGACTTAATAGTAAATTAAACAAAAATTCATGTCCGAAAACTGACGAAGAAAAAGAAAACATGGCAAAATACCCATACAAACTAACTGGAAGGCTTGTGTATAAAGAAACTACGACAAGGCCAGATCTGATATTTCCGGTAACATTTTTAAGTCAATTTTGTTCAAATCCTGGCTTAGAACATTGGAAAGCAGCAAAAAGAATTTTAAGGTAGTTACAATGGACGAAAACATTTGAAATTGAATACTTAAAGCAAGGTAGCCAGATTACTGGTTATACAGATGCAGATTGGGCTTCTAATGTGGATGATCGTCGATCCTTTATAGGATATTTCTTTACATTGGCAAATGGGGCAGTTACTTGTGTAACACGTTTGCTTAGCGGCACCCTTTTGTTTAAATTATTGCAGCCGGACGTCAAGATTAGTTATGGATCTTGCGTTCAGAACTTTTATGTTTGTAAAATATCCTATTTTTTTGTAAATTTCTAAATTGCTTTTCGAAGTTAAAGTCTTTGTTAGATTTTGGGATGGGTTTAGCTCTTGACATTTTGTGAAAATTATTGGGTGTTGTAAAAGTATTTTTTAAAAGTGTAATATTACAAAAGAAAAGTGCTAGAAAAGACGGATGTATCTCAGCAGGGGAAAAGCAATTTCAGTAATTTGGTTGAGTAACTTTTGTCACAGAGGCGATGTGAAACGCCGTTAGGAATTCACTTCTGCCTTCAAACACACGAAATGTTCTCAGTTACTTGACCAATTATATCGTGTTAATTTTTAAGTAGCCAATAAGGGTATGAGGGTTGGACTTCCTTGTTGGAAGTGGGGTGAAAATCTAGAAAAGATGGTTTTGAGATGATCTCATCTCGGGGAGTCTTGATCTGACTGTTGATTGTGACGTTGTTCTCTTTTCCATTCGGCTGTTTTTAATTATCTTAGTGACTTATAAATTTTTGTTGTTCTTGTGACTAAAGTAATTGTTGAAGTCTGCGTTCTCCCAAGTTGATTAGAGTGTTAATTTAAATTTAATAATTTTTCTTTGTTTCTTCAGTAGTGTGTTAGTTTAATAATAAAGTGTTTCATTCGAGGCCGACCTGTGATGAAAAGTAAGTAGCCTGATAGATTATTTGATTCTTAGTCGTTGGTATTGAATACTTAGCGCTGATAGCAATTCAGTAAGCTTAAAGCTTATTCTGAGGTCGCCATTTAAAAATTTTTAATTACTTTTATGGTAGTCGTCACGATCATTAGTCGTTAGTTCTTATATTGTTGTTTACCATTTATTATTGTGTAAATAAATAAGTTCATCTACCAGTTCTTAGTTTTATTTGTTTAAATTCTCCCAAGTATTTTCAGTCATTGCGGAAGAGTAAGTATTCTGTGTGAATATTGTTTATTTGGTAAATAATTTTTTTTCATACTCTTTGTATTGAGTCCTGCTATCCGAGGACTTTTAAAACACGGATGGTGGTGGCAGTGATACCCTTGATCCAAAGTAAGTTTTGCATTGATTAAATTAGTGTTTCACTTGCGGGTCAAGTATTGAAACAAACCGTTTTAAACGGGTAACAGGAAAGAGATATATTCAAAATTGTACCTCGCTTCCTGTTATACTTGGCAAACGCACAAGCATGAAACTGCTGCGTTGTTGACAGCAGAAGCAGAATGTATGGCATTGACAAGTGGATGTAAAAAAAATACGTGGATTACACAATTTTTGAAGACCAAAAATTAAGAACTTTTTTTCCTGATATATCTATAATTTATTCAGATAATCAGAGTGTCAAAGCTATGTCTGAAAATCCTGTATATTATTCACGAACTAAACATGTCGACATAAAATACAAGTACATCAGAGAACAAGTTGAAAAGAAAATTGTGAAAATAAATTATCTTCCTTCAAAAAATATGCCTGCGGATATCCTGACGAAGAAAGTAAACGAAATTGAATAAGGAAACTTATATAGATGTTTGGATGATGAAAGGAATAATATTTAATAGTTTTTTGATTGAATAATCTGGCAAAGTGGGAATATTAAATTACTTAATAAAAAAATTAGCTAGTATGATAGGAGACACTTGTTTTTATTTTTTGATTGATCGATTTTCAGTGAAAATATCATTTTGGAAAAGGTTTTATAAAATAAATAATTTTGATTTTTTATTGTGAAAGTGTCTGCCTTCAGGTCTTCATCACTGCATATTCCAATATGAACATCGAATTTAATTGAATTGTAGAATGCTAGTTTGTGCTTTGTTGTTCTAAAATGTTCCCTTACAAACCGTCAGTCATGAATGTATAATTCAAAGTTGTATTTAAGTGAACTAGACCTAAATACTAAATGGGATATGCGACATCGGGCATAGACTTAGCAATTTTTATTTTGCACTTTTTATTATTCATTTCAGAATTCTATGTCCTCATTGATTTTACAAATGTCAAAATTTATAATGTACCTACTTCAAAACATTTATTACTAAAAATCTGAAGATTACAAATTGAAAACAAATCTTTACCAATTGTGATTAAACACAAATTGCAAATATCAAAAAAAAGTTTTCATTTTAAATATTATGTTTTATGGCTGGTTTATGATGGATGTAATTTATGAATTTAGATTTACAAATTTAGTTTTGAAATTTACGATTTACCTTGTTTATAGTGAATTTAAAGATATGAAATGTGTCTAATCAACTTATATTGGGTCACGTGGTTTGACTCAGATGGGATGACAGTTATATGATATTTATCACTTTTATCTTAATTAATCTGTATTGTTCTACAGATAATAATAATAATAATAATAATAATAATAATAAAAATAATAATAATAATATATCCATATTTTCAGAATCCATTTGTCAAATCAAAATTATAATGTTTTAACTGTCACTTCAAACTGTCATTTTCCCTATCAAAATCATTGTTTGAAATACTGTCAAATGATTAGACGCATTTACAAATTTACATTTAGAATATAAAATATGGTGATATTTTAAATATAAATTCTAAAACATAAATTTCTTAAATCATGAACCAGTAAAGGCAGATATGTACAAATTATATTTGTAAATCTAAATTTGTAAATCTAAATTTATAAATTAAATCCATCATAAACCAGCCATTACTTTCCAATTGAAAAATTATGTATTATTGGTTGCACAGAATCTATAAATAAATGAGAAAAATGTAAAATACAAAGCTACAGATTATATAACGGAACAGGCCCGGATGTAATTAAGTTTAAAAAATCTGATGTGGTCAGCACATTACCTTCCGTCAGTTCTATGTATTTTGTACAAATTTCATACAGACAGTTCCTTGCTAAAGATTATATTTCTTGTAGTTTACCTTCCGGCGGTTGCATGTATTTTATGCAAATTCCATACAGAAAATTTATAGCAAAAGATCCTATATTTCCAGTAAAATTATAAGACAAACATACTATGTCAATTTCACTTGACACTGACATCTTTCAATCAAAATTTTCTGAATGTAGTAGCTGTTTCCATAGCTATGGCTACTTTATGAAATTTAATTTCTTTATAATTTTTTAACTCTATATCCATTTAATATTAAGTATAAAATACAGTCAAATCGTATAGAGAGTAAAATATGCTTTAATATTTATAATAACATTAAATGTGAAAAAATGATATTTAACATAGTTTTTTCAAGAAAAACTGTTAAAATCTTCAAATAAGGGTACTTCCAGTTGTCCAATTCTAACCAAAATCTAATCGGCTCTTCACATGGATGTAACGAAGAGAAATACGAAAGAATTATAATTTTTAGAATTGTAGTATGGAAGTTGTCGTAGACGAAAATTTTGTTACGCACACGCACGCACACGCACACGCACACGCACGCATGCACGCACACGCACGCGCGCACACACACACACACACACACACACACACACACACACACACACACACACACACACACACACACACACACACACACTCATCGTAAAAATAGTAAAATCGTATTCTAGGTACTCTAAAACGTCATCAAAAACTCACCACCGAATTTTTTGACCAAAGACAATACTTTCCTTACCTAAAGGTGACGGAAAGTAAAAATAATTACCTTTTGTTTTCCCAAATAATAATATTATATATTATATTATACTGTAATAGATTGCAAACAACTGAATTTAAATGAAAATTCGTTACTAGGTTAGGTAAACTGTTGTAATTCGGGCAGCCGAGGTTTGATTGCGACCAACGTCAAACTTAAAACTATTTCCAACTTTCAAATAGCACAAAATTGAGAACGACCTCAATAACTCAGATATGTTGTCATTGTCATTGTCGATATCTGCTATTAGAAGCAGATTGGCACATCCAGAAATGGGTAATAAGTCGTGATTATATATTCAAAATAAAAATTTCTAAAGAAAGTGTTAATTTACAAACTATAAAACACCAAAAAATATATTTACAGCAAATTTTATTTGTGGAATATTCTATTTCTTTTGGATTTGCATAAGAAATTTCTATATCAATAATTTGCTAAAAGACGAAACGTTAAAATAGAAAAAAAATGTTTGGAAGAACCAGAGCTGAGCACTAGTCAATCAGAAGCTTAGATCTTACTAGGATTTTTTAAATTTACTCCTATTCGTTACTAAACGGAATATAAGACTTCACGTCTTAGGACCAGTGTTAGAGTTTATGCAACCAGGGACAAGATATAGATTTGTTGCCATTTTCCCCAAAAAATATTTTTTTCAAAATATATGAAAATTTCTGCCTGTCAAATGCCCTGTTTGCCCATAAGGTAGCGTCGGCCCTACTCGTAATTTTGGATACTCCAGTGTTTGTGGATTATGTTATATGGAATATTCTGTATATCGTAGTTATTTATTTATTTATTTATTTATTTATTTATTGTTGTAATCTTTAATGTAATTAATATATTGAAGGTGAAAACAATCATTATTAAATGAACATTATTTTAAATCCTTTTCAAAGGCACAATACATTTAATTACTTTATAAAGCTGTTTTACAATTTCCATTTTAATTACAAATTTGTATGAAGTATGAATATAATTCTATCGTTTTTTAAATTCCCGAACAAAAAGTTGACTTTTAACCTAAAAAACATCTAGGCCAGGGATATTTTAATTTGTTCCCGATTCAACACAGATAATGTTTTTCAGATAAAACGAGCAACGGTTTGTATTCCGTCATTATGAAAAGCAGAGCTTGCGTCTTTCTTCGGAAAAATATTTCGACCATCTCGGAGATGACTTGTTCACATCTTAAATGTACGAACGTTCATTTATCATGTAACCATCTCGTCAATCATTATGAAAAATGTGTTTGTGATTGAAGAGGCTGGGAGATGCGATGCGAGGATTTTTAAATGACATTCAAGCTTCTTAACTCTGCGGACGTACGCGTTAGTCTTTCACTATTAGACATGCGCGATAAAGATAGGCGCCACTCAGCCAGCCAAAGATACCTGCTGACAAACTATCATCTATCATTTCAACAATGCATTCGCTAATTACAAAATAATCCATTTAAACAGGTGTAAATTTCAACAAATTATTATTAATTGTATTGTAATTTTAAAATATAACTAAATAATATTAGGTATGGAGGTAAATTTATGATTATGATTATATATTGAGCAGAGGACAAATTTGATTAAATATAACGTTTTATTTACAAATGTATTATATTTATCCCCATGTTGGATTAAAAATCGTATATTGATATTTTTGTGAATAAGCATAAGTAATAACATTTTTATTTTTCACTTAGGTACTTAGATATTATTTACTGATTTTATCTTGGTTACGCGATATATAAATATATCCAAAACAACTAGAGCATAAAGCACAATATGAATACACTATTATTCATAACGCCCGCACATCATTAACTTTATTTCTACATAATGTAACAGCCACGTGCGTGAACTCTAAGTCTATTTTGTTTTTTAATTCATTATACCCTTTGAAAGAACACCGCGGCTGTTGCTAACTGCTGACATGCGGCTGGCGATCTTCCGCCAGTATTTTATAGAATACTGAAGAAAAAAGCGGAATATTACCAGCCAAAATGTTTACGTTGTCAATTGAACTCACTAAAATAGTGGTGGTATTCAGCCCGATCGTGGAAGCAAACAGATCAATTATTTCCTTTATTGTAGTTTGCTTAAATTTATCTTTAATTTCGTTTTTACTTTACTCAATTTTATTGCATAATTTATCTCGTGTGTCAGCACAGACCAGCGTAGTAACAAAGGTAAGTATTGCGACGAAGTCACATATTTTCGTCAATTTTCTTCAAATTTCCCGGCAAAAGACGACACACAGAGACATAGTTCTCCATAGACACGAGTTGGTCAAAACTTCAAGTTCACAGTCTTCTCAGCGATTTCCATTCTTCCTCGCCGGTCCGTGGGCTTTGTAATCAGGGCAGAGAACGTCATCCAATACTTTTCTTGAGGTTTTGCTAAGAAATCGGGATGAAAATCATGTTTTTTTGTCAAAGCGCACTTAGAAAACTTACAGGTTATAAGTAAGGATGTACAACTACTGCCAGCCGGCATACCCATAATCCACGGGCCGGGCCTAACTGTCTGGACAACATTAGGACCCTTAAGAACATAATTCCATTCACGGAACTTGCAGAAAACCACCCGGGAAATCCATTTGACAACTGCAAGAACAGCTGAGCGATGCTGGCGCTACCATCAGCCGCAGACTTTAAGGCAAACTGAAATATATTTATTATGAAACGTGGATTGGCAATAACTCCCCACCCCAGCTATTTAATATATCTGGATATAAATTAATTAGTTTACAAAGACCTAATAATAAACGGGGAGGGGGTGTAGCTTTTTACGTTCGTGATAGCATCACATACTTAGTGTTAGATACTGCATTTGTGAATACTAGTAATAATCTAGAACATATGTGGATTAAGTGCACCATTAATAAAGTTAATGTTTGCTTTGGGGTAATCTATAACCCGCATGAAAATTACTATAAAGATCTTGAAATACTTGATCCAATACTTACAGAATTCAACTCCAAATTCGACTTTGTAATTTGTGCTGGTGATATAAATGTTGATATGTTGACTAATAACTATAAGTCTAAATATGTATCAGATTTAATATCCACGAATAATATGCATCAAATTATAACACAACCCACTAGAAGAATTTCACAAACTCTGTTAGATATTATTACTGTATCTGATAAAAATATTTGTATTGATTCAGGGGTGTTGGATGCAAGTAACATTTCAGATCATGACTGTGCATACTGCTCATTACACTTTCCTAAAAGCAATATTTCACATAAATATGTAACATATAGGGATTTCAAAAACTTTGATTTAAATAGTTTTTATGCGGACTGCGATCAAATAAACTGGAACTTAATTTTTTCTTTCAAACATATTAATGACAAATTAAACTACTTGAATGAAAATATAACTAAACTATTTGACAAGCATGCCCCCATAAAAACAATTAAAACACATAAGAACTACAGTCCCTGGATTACACCAGTGATCAAAATAATGCAAATGAAAAGAGACAAAGCACTGTTACAATACAAAAAATTCAAATCTGAAGCTAAATTAAAATTATATAAAGACCTTAGAAATTTAACTACAGCCGCAATACGTCGCGAAAAACAAGCTTTTCTTGAATTTAACATAAATCAAAACCTGGAAAACTCCAGGGAACTGTGGAAAAATTTAAAACGTGTTGGTGTGAAAACTGAAAATAAAAGTAAACTGCCTGATCATATTATAAAACCAAATGACTACGGTAAACACGTCATTGAAAATGTTACCAACTCTACAATAAATCCTCACACTCTGGACTTCTTCAACAATAATTTTTATAACCATTATGTTGATAATAAATACTTCATTTTTAGCTGTGTGGATAGTACTGATGTATCTTCAGCCATTCAGACACTTAAATCAAATGCAGTTGGTAAGGATGGAGTTTCACTCAAAATGATTCAAATAATCATGCCTAAAATTCTTGACCATATTACACACATAATTAATACCAGCATTATAGAAGGTATTGTACCTGATATGTGGAAAACAGCCATCGTCAAACCAATTCCAAAAAAAGATACTGTAGCTTCATTTGATGACCTACGCCCTATTAGCATACTACCTACCATGTCAAAGGTTTTGGAGAAAATTTGCTGCCTGCAAATTGTTGATTATGTAAATAACAATAACATTTTACCAAACACACAATCTGGGTTTAGAAAAGGATACAGTACCAATACATGTTTATTAAATCTTGTTGATGACATGATAAAAAATTTTAACGATTCAAAACTTACTCTTCTTATCCAGATTGATTTCTCCAAGGCCTTTGATATGGTAGATCATAACATGCTTCTAGCGAAGTTAAAATATTATCGATTTGGCTGGAGTGCTTTACAGTGGTGTGCTAGCTACTTACATAACAGATCTTTTACAGTAGATATGATTTCAGATTCTAATTGCACAAAGTCCAATATTTTCCCGTTAACACGAGGTGTGCCACAAGGATCTATTTTAGGTCCTTTATTCTACCTACTGTATGTTGCTGATCTACCTAAAATCCTACATTTTTGCACTGCACATTCATATGCGGACGACACTCAAATTGTTGCTACAGTAAATAAAAATGAACTTCAAGTTTTTTCTGAACATGTTAATTCTGATCTCGAAAAATTCTCTTTGTGGGTCAAAAATAACGGACTTTCTATTAACGCTAGCAAATCCTCGCTACTCGTATATGGTACACATGAAACACCTTCAATTATACTAAATGGTTCTACATTACAACGTAGTTCAGTGGTCAAGAGTTTAGGTGTGTATATTGATGAAAATTTGCTTTTTAGAGAACATTTACATAAAAAATTAATCTCTGCCAAACTTAAGCTTAAAATGTTGTATCATTATCGTCACTCTCTGTCTACAGAAGTAAAGCTTCGTCTAGTTAATACATTAATACTCCCTATTCTGGAGTATTGTGCCTGTGTATATATACCTAATCTCACAAAAGGCGATAAACAAAAAATTAACCTTCTCCAGAATAGCTGTTTACGATTTGTCTTTTGTGTTAGAAAATATGATCATATTTCCAAGTACCGTTCCGTTACCAATCTGCAGTTTATTGAAAAGCGCCTGAAAGTGCTTTTTCTTTGCCAAATTCATAAAATAATTATTACAAAATGTCCAGATTACCTTTATAATAAATTTATGATGAAAAATAGTAACTACAGTTTACGTGAAAGTGATCTGTTTACAATACCACCTGTTAAAAAAATTAAATTCAAAAATTCCTTTTCATATTTAGCACCAACACTATATAATAGTATACCAAAGAATTTGAAATCTCTTTCACATATAAGTTTCAAGAAAAACATTCAAAATTTCTTTAATTAATTTTTAACTTTAAGTTTCATAAAGTATATAAGCAGTAATTAATTAATTTCACACCTGTCATGATTATGTACTTTATTTATTCCTCTTACACTTAATATTTTATATTGTATCTTATTGTTTTTTGTATTATGTTTTGTATTTACTTATTTGTATTTTCAAAATTTATTATTACATATATTCTTATTTTTTTGTAATTTTCTTTGTAAATTTGGTTAGGTGCAAGATCAGCCTTGGCTGAACCTCGCCTTTGAGGTATTTCCCTCAATAAAGTTTATTATTATTATTATTATTATTATTATTATTATTATTATTATTATTATTATTATATCTATTGTATTCATGTGCTATTTGTATTGTATAATTTTACCTGATGATAACTTTCACAAAAACACTGGAAATTTATTCTTTGTTTATTTTTTTTAAGACATAAACAGTTTACAAACCCAGGCATCAGCCAATCAGGCATCGCGACACAACTCCGCCTTCGCACCAATAAGATTGCCGGTAACATCTCCCTCTTCGAACGCGCAAATTTCAACCAAATGTAACCAAATTTGGGTATAAATATCACGCGCGGAACTTAAGAAGGCACTTCTTACAATAACTGCATCGGCTAACTAAGAAGTCACTTCCTGCGATAGCTGCTTCGGCTATATAAGAGGACCAGTCTACCTGCAGCTTCTGTAGTCTAGAAACCGACACGCGCATCGCGAACTGCCCTCAGCGAGATAGTCGCTGAATCCGAGCGAGAGTGTCATCTCAGAGACAGGATTCCAGTCAAGTACAGTAAATATATACCAAGTTACGTAAATTCAAAGTTAGAGTCGAACAGACAGATTTCCAAGACATATTTTTTTTTTATTCTAGTTACATATTTGTACATTTGATGTGTGTTAATAAAATGTTTAAGTTTTACAAATTTCACAATCATTTATACATAATAATCCTGGACCTCCGACTAGCTATCCGCAATCCTAAACTACCCCTAAAACAGACAGTTCACAGAATGGCGCCCGAAAGCAGTAACAGCAAACCCTACACAGGGGTAGGTACGTCACAGTATAACTTTCATTTATATTATTAATGTTACAATTAACTATACAAGGTAAAAAGTCGATTTCATATTGGAAAACTTTCCGCACGAGCTGATAGTATGTTTTACAGATGGAAAGAGAGGAACAAAATTAACAAAATTATGTATCAAAGTAATTAGCAGGGTTAAAAAAATATCATGATATTTACACAAATAATTTTCCGATATTTATTGATATATTATATCCGATCCGAAAGTATAAAAGTTGAAATAAAAATCAATCCCTAATTAAAGATAAGCTAAAAAACTCAATGGAAAATCATCAGATGTTTCTTTCCCAAATCCAATCTAAATCATTTTGCTTGTCTTTATTGTTCTGAATTAAAAATTGGAACAGGAATATACCGTGTCTAGGATAACTTGCCCAATATTGGGATCTCGAGATAAGAAGTATGTTAAATTGGACAAAAGTTGCCAGTTGCCCCATTGGGAGACCTTTTTATTGGTGTTTCGTTATTTGCAAATAAAGGTGCATATGTTACTAGATGTAGGCGAAAATGTAAATTTGATTTTTTTATTTTTGTAAATAACTTTCAAGTGTGTATTATTACTGTATTTTAATTTGCACATCTTTAAGACACATTTTTATATTCTTTCGAGTAGCTGCTCAATTTTGTTATCACTGTTGGTTTTCGAGTTATGATGTCAAACTGTTAATTTTTATATGGACGCCATATTGGAAAGTTACGCCGTTGAAAAAAGAATCTTTTAGCTTTCGCACGATGTATAACATGTTAATACGTCTATTTTTATTTGTTTCAAACTGCAAAATACAACAATAATTGAATTTATGGATTAAAAAACAATGGTTTTTGCAATGAAACAATATTGAAATTTTAAACTGTTTGGCCCGATTACGAACGCACTTTTATAATAAAAGCGCTTTTATAGAGCGCGCTTTTACATTATATTCTTATGAGGAGTGCTCCTTAAAAGCGCTTTTATTATAAAAGTGCACCTGTTTATTTTTTATTTAGCGCATAGCAAAAAAATCATCACTAGGTACATATTCAAGAGGTCATCGAGAGGCCCTGCATAATCTTAAACATTCCTGTACGGTATGGCGGATAGTTTGTTTTCTGCTCCTTTAGCCTTTCCTCAAAGTGCATCTGCGAATCTGCCGTGATTTTTTCCGTTACGATTCGCAGTGACCCAACTTTACAGAGAAGCTGAAAACGTGGAATTAATAGCCTGTAGGCCTTGGTATTGAACAGGTGATTTTTCAATCCACTGCTCCTTCCATTTGTTTTTAATATCAAGGACCATATCAGATAAGTCTCTTAGCTTGTATGTCGTTTATGTCAAAATGGATAACGTAGTTGGAAATTATCTTTAATACTTTAAATACTGGTGGAGAGATATGGTTTATGTTGGCAGCTAATAAGTTGGTGTAGATTTTATTTTGCCAGAGATCATTCTCATAGACCTGTTCGACTATGCATCTACCTTACTAGTGTGGACGCTGTTTATTTAACCACACTAACCTGTCCAAGGATTGAACTCCGTAGCACGGCTGCTGAGGAACCTCACGTAGAGCCACAAAGGTTTTGAATGATGTTGTTCCGTAAGCGTTTCATCCTCAATAACTTCAAGATACATAGAAAGTTTGTTAAACTAGTAAGGTTGTTTGGAAATATACTTGGAGTTCATTTTATTATTTAAGTGAAAACAGGCCGTTTCTGTTTAGTAGAAAGAATTTAGCCAGAATATTAAAGTTCGATGTTACAGTGAACTCAGTAGTTTCTATTAAATTGTTCGTGTGCTCATAATACGGGCCTTTATCATTAATTGCCCTCGATTTCGGGGGATAACGAATCTTCAGTAGCTTTCTTTGCTCTCACTATACCTATTTAACACGTTCACTGTGCCTGACGCATACGGTGCGCTCGGCTCATCTCGACTCAAATGCTGGCGACGCAAATAATGCGCTCGGGTGCTTGACTATTCTAACTCGCATTATTTTGATAGCATTTCACACGATATATTGTGCGATAAGTAGCATTGCGGGAAGATTTACGGAAAGGAAAATTCACGCGTAGTTTCCTATTCGGGGTTTTTTGAAGATGAGTGATAGCATAGCAGGTCCATCATGCCCCAAAAGGGCGAGGGAGGCAAAAATATCCTGGAAATCAACAATTCAACCAATTCCCGAGACATTGTAGCGAGTTTCGTATTTTACTTACGTTAGAATTTATTGTATGGGGTCTCGTGGCCGCGTGCCTGAGTGTCAGGTCGCAAATCTGGGGAACCGGGTTTGATTCCGACCGACGCCAAATATTTTCCAATTTTAAATGGCACAAAATTGACCCCTGTGGTGCACTCTCCACGCCAACAATGAGTGCCCGTGAGGTGACGCCTGGTAAGCGCCCGCACGATGCAAATATTTCATCATTACCGAATTCTGTGTACAAAGCAGATTGGCACACCCAGCAATGGGTAATAAGCCGTGATAATATATTTATTTATTTATTTAGAATTTATTGTATTGTTTAGCCACCAAAGAATTTACTTTTAGTTTTTTTGTACCAAACCTGTTTTTTTTTTTAGAAAAATATGTTTTTTGTTTTATTGTGATTAAAATAAAACATTTACTTCATGACTCGGTAGCACAGCTGATAAAAAGTGGTCAACAATGCTACCGACGCACCGTATGCGTGTTTCAAAATAAGAACAAACTCAAAGAAATAACTAATAATATATGCGTTCGGGAATATGTATCAAAGGAAAGATAATAAATTTTGCGAAATCAAGTTTAGTTTCTCGGGTGTAACGCGCATGGCGGGACGCAGGGAACGTGTTAAGTATTAGGGACAGTAAGTGCTTCCTACCGGATGATCGACTCGAAATCGAGATCTCCAATACATCCGATACCGATAGAAGAGTACTTACTGCCTTTAAATTTAAAAAACTAAGATTGGAAAATTATTATTATTAAAAAATATTTAATTGTCATTTTTAAAGTAAGCTTGATTGTTGTTTTTATTTATACTTACCGCCTCGCCTCCTGATCGGTATGTAATCACAATCACTACCGATCAGATATATATAAATTAGAACTACTACTTTGGAAACCCTATCGGTAAACATTAAAGAAAACCCGATCGTGCAAAAAAATATCTTACGAAACATCATTAAATATTTCCCTATCGTCTTAATAAAATAACATCAATGCAATGACGTGACGCTAAAAATAAATAATAAAATAATTGAACAATATATATAACGCTACAGTTGGTTAATACCCTTACGTATTGCTATAATAAACTACTTAGTTCTACATAGTTTAGTAAAAAAAAATAGGATTCTATGCACGACAAATGTTACTCAATGATTATGCTCATCGGGCGACATTCATCCCTCGGGCATAATGATGTTCATAACGCTCTTGGCTATAAGAGCTACAAGAAGGGTTAAATGGGCAACAATTTGTATTTTAAGAAAAAATTAGGATAAAAATCGGGTTCTCAAAATGTTTTATTTTATATGAGAACATACATTTTTTATTTTCTTTTTCGTTAGAGAATTTTGTTCTGAATTCAGTGATATAGTATTTTTGTACCGTTAAAGGACGATTTTTTAAAAGAAAAATCATTTAGTTTTATATTAATTTTATTAAAATATGACTATGATAAAAGTTTCCCGAAAAAAATTAATACTTTTTATTTTTTACATAAAATTAAAGTGACATGCTATGACAGAATGTTGTGAACATTTTGTTTTGATAATTGATCATAAATGTCAACGCAAACAAAATATTCACGTATTTTTTCCATATGGCATTCTAATTCTAAGTAAAAAAATTAACATGTATTCATTTTTTCCGTTCATAGTACTAGTCAATTTAACACAAAATTTCCATGCACTTTTCTTTAAAAAAAATCGTTATTTAAAATAAAAAAAAGTTGGGTTCCGTATTTTGAGAACCACTGACCCGTTTTTTTTAAAAAAAAAATGTAGCTTTTATAGTTCTCTCAATGGTAGCCCATTGGGAAAAAACACGCTGTATAAACTCGAATTAGGGCATTGTCCGAAATATTTACTCAGAACTACTTTTGAATACATTGAAATGCCCAAACCTGAATTTTTCACTTCATCGGATATAGTTAATCAAAATTGAACAATAGATACTTCTAATGCATATCTTTTAATGTACTAGTTTTGAGCATCTGTTACTGACCCTGTTCAGTATCCGATGTAGTAAAGAGCGAAAAACAAAAACAGCCATAACGCGTTGTAGATAAATCTAAACTTACAGACATAATTATTTATTATTTTTGTAAACAAACCGTATCATAATCCAATCTAACCATTATTAGTACTATTCAATTCTAAATAAACATATTCATTGAAGTAGAAAAAATTGGGACTGGGCATTTTCAGATGTTCAACACAAGTTCTCAGAAAATTTTTCGAACAATGTCCGAATTCGAGTATAGAGTGTCGCATAGGTACACATTGTGACACTAATGAAGGCTACTCACCTGTGCCTCACATAAGTTGATTACCTGTAACTCACGGGTATAGGGCGGGAGCATAGGTCGTGGGTCGAATAATAATTTGGTGGTATACTGTAGCCCATTTAAAGAAAAATGACTCCTGTGCCCGTCCGGTAGTTATACAAATAAAAGTTCTGAATTTAAATTTAAACAACATGATGAATGATTAGACACTACAAAACAAACCGGTATGACAAAACAAGGAACAGACCGAGGATCAGGTTAACTGCAGTTCCAAAAAAAATGTATAAAAGCGCAAAAAAACTTCCACTAAATAATATGGAAATCCCAAAAAAATAAACCCAGCGCAATTAAAATTTAAAACCCTGACGGAGTAATTTCCCACGCGAGTGTGTCGCAAATCAACGAAAAATTAAATACCAAAAAAATGGATTTGCAAATAACAAAAAAAATGGCGTCGAGAAAAAAAATCCGGTTTATAAATCTGAACTAGTCCAAACCGTTTCCGACAGGATTACCCAAAGATGGCCGCAGTACAAACCATTCACTCCACATACACACAGGATAGGGGAGGATTGTAAAGGAAAAAAAATTAAAGTAAAGTTAAATACAAAAGTAAAAGCAAAATTTAAAAGTGTCCCACGTGACACTGGGAACCAGGAGCACAACGGTTAAAAAGCTCAAAAATTATTGAACAGAATATTACGAAATGGAGAAAAAAAATTTGAAGGAGTTCGATGACCCCAGGGGAAAACTAGGTAGAATAGTTCGGGAAAAAATTAAACAGAAATTTAATATAAAATAAACTACAAAAAAAATATTTCGTAAGAATTTTGACTGAATTTTAAAGTTACTAAGCCAACAAATTTAATAAAATTTTGAATAAATTTTTAAGTTTACTAAAATCCAAAAAAAAATTAATAAGTTTTTTTTATAAATTTTAAGATTATTAAAGTCAAATAAAATTCATAAGAATTTTGAATAAAATTTTAGTTTATTAAAGCCAAATAAAACAAGAATTTTGAATAAAATTTAACGTTAATAAAGCCAAACAAAAGTTAATAAGAATTTTGAATAGGTTGAGCCTGGATAGTCTGAAACATGAAATCGTGATGGCTCAAAATAATGAAACACAACACATTTGAAAATTTGTTACGGTCTAATTTTGCTCCAGATTTCTATTTCTATCTTTTACGTACCTTTCTTCTAATTTAAATCTGGATTTTCCTCGTCGAATGTTTACTGTTCTGTCAATCCCTTATATTCCTCGTGTTTTTCAATTGTTATAACTTCTTTGATTAGTGTTCTGTCCAATAAATCTTCTTTGCAACTTCATTCTCCTTTTTATTGTTTGTGTTTAGTGTTTCATTGGTTCCTAAATTGTGTATCTCTCATGTAAAATATGTTTCACTTCTATTTAGTAACTTACCTGTATTTTTATCTTCATTATTTTTGGCCTATTTATATTTTATTTAGAACTTCTTCCAAACATTCATTCTGTAGCAACCTTCTGAAGTTTTGGTGACATTTTTGGCAGGTTTAATACGGTCTAACACTACAGTGGCGTGCGCTTTCGTTTTATTGTATTTCTTCTTTATGTTATTTTTTTGTTTTACTGTGGCATTGTATGTTTCCGGCCACCATTTTGATTGTCCGTGTAAAAGTTTCCGACCTCAGGGACTTTAGTTCCTGATGCGATGCAGTAAAGACGTGTTTTTTGACCATCGTATTTGTGGCACATGGCCTTTGTTCGGCGTAGATCTTTTTGTGTAGTCTTTCTGTCGATGCCAAAGTGGAGTGTTTCGTTCGTTGTCGTTTTGAACCAATATTTTTTGGTCCCGCCATTGTGCGGATTTTGATAACGTCGAAGTGCCGTTTTGACTGTCCAGTGTTGGTTTTTCGGTGATGCGCCATTGTGGATTCATGGGCATCACATTTTCATTCTGGCAGTTAATCTCCGAGGGAGGATTTGGCCGCTCTACAACCGCATCTTCGTTTGTTGGGACATCAGCCAGCTTGAGTCCATCCGCCAACACCGCCCACCTGTGTAGCCCTTTCCGTCCTGCACACGTCACAGGAGCTAAGTACATTTAACTTCACTTAAGATCGTTCTTCCGTTTCTTATTTTTTTTTGCGTGGAAGAACTGAAGTATTATTTTAAAGTTGTGTGACTGAGTGTCCTCATTGTAAATTTTAATTTGACACTTTTGTAATTGTATTTGTTTATGAAAATGATTAGTGATTATATGTCATTGGAGCTATCAGCTCATTGTTGTTTTATTGTTACAGAACTATTTTTGTGTATAGCACTTTTTTAAAAATATTTTTATATATGATTACATTGTTGCCCAATTGTTGCAACTTGTAATTCAGCTAGGTTGCGCGTATCAACTGGCATGTAGCTCAGGTTTGAACTGATATCATTTCAAAAAGCTGTAAGTGTATATACGCCGCGCCCGAAACTGGGTTATGGGTTTATAGTTCAATAATTTGTGTACTTATGATCTTATTACTTTTTTTTACAACTTAGATTCATTTTTTTATGGTACATTTACAATTTTTCACCGTGCCTTAAGCACGCATTAACTTGCCTTTCAATAAATTCTATTTTATTAAATTATTGCTTTTATTTCGCAAACCTCAGTCGTTTACAGGCAACAACGTTACGGTAGGTAAGATCTTTAAGTACAGGGTCCGGCAGAGGAACCGGGTGTTTTTCAAATGGGTAATACTCGAAAATGGTGGGGATCTGAGGTCTCTACCCGCGCGCAATACCTTCATAAAGGGATGCAGTTTTAGTTACAATGGAGCGCTGGAGTTTAGAACATCGTACGTTCGCAGTTGAACAATTGTTTAGAAACAACGATTCAGTGATACAGGTTCAACGGCTTTTCCGTCAGCACTTCAACATCGACCGCCATGGAAGTGTTCCCAAGCGAGATACGATATTTAAGGTGGGTCCATGCATTCCGTACAACTGGTTCTGTAATGAAAAAAAACCTCCTGGCCTCCCTCGGAGTGTACGCACCCCAGATAACATAGAGAGAGTGAGAGAGGCAGTCACTACGAGTCCACAGCATTCTGCTCGGCGCCAAGCTGCAGCGCTTCAAATCTCGGATCGGTCTGTTCGTCGCATTTTACACCAAGAATTAAAGTTTCACCCATACAAGTTAATGGTGGTTCAACAACTTCAACCACGAGATTACCATCAGAGACTAACGTTTGCCGAAAGAATGCTTGAAATCCTCGCAGAAGGTCCTTTGGTTATGATGATGAGTGATGAAGCTCATTTTTATTTAAACGGCATGGTTAACAAGCAAAATTGTCGGTACTGGGCTGTTGAGAACCGACGTGAAATCCACGAACGTCCACTTCATAGCCCTAAAGTGACCGTTTGGTGTGGAGTGAGCGAAAGAAGTGTTGTCGGGCCTTATTTTTTTGAGATGGCAGGGAACACAGTTACAGTAAATTCTGAGCGATATGTCACAATGCTCAATGATTTCCTGCGACCTGAACTTCGCCGTCAGAGAATGAATATGCGCCGCATGTGGTTCCAACAAGACGGAGCAACAGCTCACACAGCATTTGCGATTTCTTTCTTTGGGGGTATTTAAAGGGGAAAGTCTACATTAGGAAACCTCGCACACTGGAAGAATTGAAGGATTCAATTCGCAGAGAAATTGCTGCGATCGACAACAACCTACTGCAAAGAGTAATGCAAGACTTCGGGGAACGACTGCAAGAATGTGTGAGACAGGATGGACACCATCTATCTGACGTTATCTTCAAAACATAATTTCCGATTATGTAAAATGGCAACATATTACCTTCATCTTGGTGTAATAAAAATTTGTTTTGTATGATTTTTGGTATTTTTAATTGTTAATTGAAAAACTCCCGGTTCCTCTGCCGCACCCTGTAGTTTAGTACCGTCCTTTTTGTAATTTTAAAGAAAAAAAATACGTGGCGCCCTTATTCCTTTTTATAACCATTCCTATGGTTCTCAACCCTGCCCGTCTCCACTGTCTAAAAACTGGCGGCCTCCCAACAGAACATCCCTGTGGAGTATCCGTGACTCAATTAACCCTTTAGGGAAAAGTTACGTCACAAATTCAAAAACATGTGACTAGAAAAAAAACCATAACCTCAAAATTTAGCCCCACAAACAGCCACAGAATCTTGGTTCCTACTCGATACATTTCAAACCCATGAGGCTACAAAGCCACGTGGATTCTCCACAAAAAAAAAACTATGACCAAAATGGCAACAATAAAAAAGAAAATAAATGAAATCAAGTAACTCACCAATTCTCAGCGCTATAGAGCATCGGACCAAACTCCGGAATCGACACAAATTTTTTTGAAACGTGGTAAATGTCTCACACTAACCAGTCTCAGCCTCAGCCAAAAAAAACTGTCTCAATGACCAGAAAAAAGGCCAGGCAACTTTGTCAAAAGACCAGTACAAAAAGCCTCGAGATGCCGGTTACACCCCTTTTTATTTCTCCATACTATCACTTTGCGAACTCAAAACAAAACTTCTACCAACTGTGTTAATTCAAAACTAAAATTTAAAAGAGGAGTAACAGTAACTGTAACTGAAATAAATGAATAAATGTCACTAGAATCACCTGAATACAATATAAACTATTTATATAAAAAAAAATCAAGTCGGTTTTACGTGATGAAGTGAGCGGCACAGACAGTAGCGATGGGGTCTACCGTTACAAAAAAAAATCTCTAGATTCACAAAAAATTCCAGAATTTTTTAATTAATTTTAAAGATAAGGATTATTAAAAGAAACCAAACCTGTGACGTTGCAAAATATAAATAATGCCTAAATGAATTGACGCTTTTATTCTTTATTATTATTATTATTATTATTATTATTATTATTATTATTATTATTATTATTTCAAATTTCTAGCACTAAATTATAACATAAAAATCGTTTCTTAATAATAG
>CAUJCB010000416.1:220000-245000 GCA_963082715.1 Harpalus rubripes
GAAAAACGTTGAGACTATTTTCAAAAATTTTAAATATCGTAAGTTTGTGTTATATCTCGAGAATTATTAAGTTTTCAAAAAATTTAAAGTTTGTTAAAACAGTTTTTCTCTTACTATCATAATAAATAAGATATAAGATATTTTCGAAATGAGCGAAAAACGAGTTTTTGCCTGTAGCTCAGAAACAAAAGGATATCGAAATTCCATAAGGCGACTATTAAACTTTTCTCGAAAAGTTGACCCTGGAATGTGCAAATTGTCTTGCTTTATCTTTAATATTATTATAAATGACGATTAAATGTTAGCGCTGAAAATAAGAATATTAAAAGACATTTATCACCCAAACCAGTATATATACAGTATTAATATAAAAAAATAACAAATCTAGAAGACCTTCCCTTGGTCGAACCCGATCACATGGAATCCTCCACGCCGTGATTATTTCTGCAAAAGAATTAACGCATGAGAAATACTCAGTGAAGAGGCAATCATTCACAAAATACACGCGCATCCGCCACAAAGGAAAGTATTGAGAAATCACACGAGAAATAACACACGTATGCAACAAAGTCCAATAGAACAGGGAAAATGGAATGTTATCTTATGCGAAACGCATACCTGCTACTCAATAGCAGCGTGGCCCCGGACTAACGCCTACATATACACAACTGTACCTGCCATTACCACCTAAGTTACCTTATGCAAAACGCATACCTGGTACTCAATAGCAGCGTGGCCCCGGACTTACGCGTACATATACTCAACTGTACCTGCCATTACCACCCCTGAGTGGTGTGGTTTATACCGGCACCGAGATATGGTTGCACAACCAACTCTACCATTACCACCCCTGGGAAGAGGAAGCTACCCTAACTCGAATTCCGCTCAGGTGCTGATCAACCCTAGTGGCTTTACTGCGGCCTCAGGGGCATAGTTACAAAACCAGGATAAAACCATTCCTGTCGTTATCACGCGGTCAATCAGCAAAAACCCACGAGGCTAGCAATCGTGGACACATATATCGCATTCCTGTTTACCCTTATAGCTCTCTCATCACGCCTGGAGGCTCTACCGGGCACGACCGATCAACAAGGCTTAGGATAAAGGACAACGCAGTAAAATAAGAGAATAATCATACAAATCCGTATCTGCAAAGTGTGTATAAGACTCAACTCACCTGAATCACTACACAAATCAATTACTACAATATCGATGTTCTCACACTAAAATCTAGAAATAAACTGAAATAAAATACGTGAATACCAGTATCATTAAATGTAGCTCTTATCCAGCAGCATCGGTTACGTACCTAAATAGCTAATTAGAGACAAAATATAATATATTTAATAAAAATAATCTTACGCAAAATAATTACTGTGATATTACCCGAGGTACCTTCAAAAACATCGAAAATGAGACACGCGGTAAATAAATGTCAAAAAATGTTTCAAATAATTAAAACGCGAAGCGTAACTGAATGTTTAATGTGGTCGATAAATGAAGTAATCGAGAGAGATTTCAAATCATGTGGCAGAGTATTTTACAGCATACGTGCTAGATAAGAAAACGAACACTTAAATTTTGCTTTTTTAAAAGATGGAACAGCGTATAAGTCTTTGGTACGCAAACCATAGACATAATGCTTCAAATTTAATTTACTGTATAAGTAAGATGGCGTACCTGAAAATTTGATTTTATGGACTAGGCACAATATCATCCATATTAGCTAAAGTTCTATAACTTGAGATATGATCATATTTGCAGACACCATAGGCAAAACGAAGCCATGAATTTTGTAAAATAGTAATTCTTCTTTTATCTATTTGCGCAAGATGAGATACATAACAGCAGGCACAATAATCCATAATAGAAAGCACTAGAGAATTTAATAAACGAAGTTTGAGATCAGTGGACAGCATATGTCTGTATTGATATAAAAATCGGAGTTTAATTCTAGCTGCTTGTAATTTGTTGTTAAGTGTTGTCTGAAATTAAGATCCTTGTCCAAACTCATTCCCAACGTTTTGATAAAGGGACTTGGATTTAAGGTGGCATTGTCAAGAATTATATTAAGAGTGGAGATGATTTGGTGGCATTTATTTTGAGACTATTGTTAATTACATATTTCAAAATACTGAAAAGCGCGTTGTTTATAAAGTCAATGTTTATCGGAATTACGAAAGATATATCTATAAAAAAGTTTAAGATAAAAATTACTTGCTTCGACGAGGGAAACTTAAAAATTATGTCAAAATAAAATTCAAGATGCCGATTTCCAAGATATTGATAGCAACTTTCTTATCTTAAATTAACGTCATATTGGATTTTTACATGATTAATGGCCAGTTGGTCGCTTAGTTAAATTTTATCTTTTGGTTAAATTCTCAATATTGTTTCGAAACAAAATGAAAATGTTAAATATTACTGTCAAAATTTCGATACGCACTTTTTTGTTAACCTAGAGTAAGCTTTTACTATAACCGATGCAACTAGCCATATGGCCCGCTGTTTTATTTCAGGTTAAACCGTCAGTTAACACGAAAAATGTATCATCGGTATTAAGACATCAGTTATAAAGATTAATAATATTATACGTATGTCAATTTTTCGATGCAACACTCTTCGGTTTAACTGACAATTAACAGACAATTTAATCATATATGAAAATACCGAGCCTAAATAGATTTTTTTCTTTCTTTCAACAATCTACATATAATTTGTCCATTTTATTTAATTCAAACGGCAAGAGTACAATAATTATTGTTATTTTTAAACTGGTGATGTTTTATTTTATCGATAAATTTGTTTCTGGTGTTCGTTTTTAATATGTTTTGTAATTTGGATTAGCGTATTCGGTGTTTGAATTCTTCTGCATATCTATCTCAGGACTGACTCTGCATTTAATTTCCATGGATTTCTTTGTGAGCAGGAGTCTATATGGTGTTGTGTATTTAATTCTACAGTGTTCAAAAAAATTCCTAACGGAGTAGGCTATGAACAGAGAAACGTATGTCTGATCATTATTCAATTCAAAAGTTAAGTTGTCAAAATTGGTTTTGAAATGTAATTTTAAGGAGAAAATACAATAAATCCATTTCTAAAAGAAGATTTAAGAGGAAAAACTTTGATTTCTTTAGCTAATATTTTTGACAATTTCTTATGTCAAATAGACATTTAATTAAATATTTTTATCTAACACTGACTGATAATATACTTGTTACTATGATTATTTGAAATAACTAATGTACAACATTAGTCACTCTGTGAAATAATATTTTAGAAGTCACGGAGGAATTATTACTGATTTTTGTGTGTTTTTTTTTTAATATATAGACCGGGCGCCAAGAAACATTCCGTTTGAAATAACCAGTGGATTCATTCTGATTGATGATTTAAGTTCAGAAAGACCTAAAGAATGAAATTCTGAATGTTGCCGGACAAAGTCAGTGGTAAATTTTTTTTATAGGCAGTATAAGAATTATTGATGAAATCGCTGTAACGGTCAAGAAAACGTCGTTTATTGCTACTAAAAAGTTGTTTCTGTAGGGTATGAAATTACAAACATCACGAATATTATAAAATACAAATTTAATACGGTAAAAAAGCCGCGTGCCTGAGTGTTTGGTCGCAAATCTGGGGAACCGGGTTCGATTTCAACCGATGTCATAAAGAAATATTTCAAATTTAAATAGCACAAAAGTTACACTTGTGGCGCACTCTCCACATATTAATGAGTGCCCGTGAGGTGACGCCTGGTAAACGCCTACACGGTTGCCGGATACGACCGACGGTCGTTTACTTTGTTTCCCTCTCCGCAGCAGTTTATACTAGCTCCAAAGTATTGTAGCGGGTTATATTGTACACGACACGGTTTAGACGTTTTAGTTATAAAAGAGTTTTCACATAACGTCAAACTAGATAGTGTGGTAGTTTATTTTGATATCTGAGTTAACAAATTTAAGTGCAAATTCTAATAGTTGTTCCAGAAAAAGCAGATTGATGATAAAATTTTCTTAGTTAGAGGCCAAGTATATTACATTTAAACAAGCCTATGTTGCCAGATCATAGCCCTTCGGCCCCCTCCGTCCCTGTATTAGTAAAAAATTTCGCACTTTATTAAGCTATATCTCTTAAACAATATGGCCAAAAAGTTATTTTTATTTTAATATTTGTCATTTATATATTTCTATAAACTGAGATGTTTTCCAATAAAATAGGAAGCACTGTTTTGAAGCTACAGTGAAAAATATGACATTTATTATTGCTTGATATAGAAAACATATACAAAAAGAGCTCGTTTTGATTGCATTTATCTCAAATTACAGATGGTCAATCGATTTTTACCAATAAGAAAATATGTAAATATTATTGTCCTGTACAATAACCAGCCACTGAGGGAGTAAGCCAGCTCAACTTGGCGCCGGTTCCAAGCCCGAGTAAATGGTGAGGGTTGGTGGTAGGACAGGTATCCGACCGTAAAATATTCGCCGAAACCAAAGACGGAAAGTATTGGATCGGAAAGTGGTATAAGGGCTAGGGTGTTCCTTGCAAGTTACATGCAGTTGTAGCCTCGCCTAACCCCTGTACCAAGTCGGTTAGGACTACCCCGTCATGGACGGTCGGGGTTAGAGAAGCCAGTCCTCAGGATTAGAACTTTCAATCTCAGGAGTATGAGTAAGGGCAAAGAGAAGGAGGAAGGACTGTGACGCAAAAGATTTGAGTAAGAAAGGACAGTGTGAAGATGTGTTGGACAGGAATGATTTGAGGAGAAGAGTAAGGAACAGCGACCCCTAAGAATAAGAAGAAGAAGAAGAAAAAGAAGATACTACCTTAAAAAGATAAGTTTTGACAATCGTTATGAACACATTTACAGAGAGAGATACAGTTTAAATAATTTTTTTTGCAACTACAAGACATTATTCTGCAGTCTGAATTACATTTGCAAGGCCTAATTATAGAATCAGACAGAGGAGGTTTTATCATTTTCGTCGGGTGTGACTTGGAATTTCGTAATCCATAGACGAATTGGAGGAAGTTCAGAAGCTCGAACAGTGATTGTAATGATTTTTCCATAAATATGTTTAGGATGCAGCTCTTAAACAATGTAAAAATAAAGCATCAGAAGTACAAATAATTTTGGTTAAATTTAAATTGAACCCAATTTTACGGGTAATCAACTTGTAGCGTAATTCATCTGATGTGGTTGTTTGTTTGGCAAACAAATAAGTGCAGACTTCTTCAACCTGATGAAAGCGCATCGGAGTTTCTGGGTTATTTCCAAAAGTAGAGAGTGCATCTTGACCAAATGTACTCTTTGAACATATATTCTACCTGTAGTTTCGGTAGTACTTGGTTGTTTTGGGTATGACAAAATACACTGTTTTTTAGTGAATACAAGCTTTTGGAGTCACTCCGTATAGAGCACTCGCCCGCGCAGCTAAAGTACCGGTTTGAACTATGAAAGCTACTACAAAACACTCTAAAAACACGTATTTCGCTTAGAAAATGCACTTTCAAGTGATTTGGGGACATGTTGCAAAACAGTTTTTACGTCTGATTTGAACGTTTTACGGTCCGTTTGGAGTATAGTATGACAAAATACACTGTTTTCTAGTGAATACAAGCTTTAGGAGTCATTCCATAGTGCACCAGATTGTAATAAATATTTCTATTTTTATGTTGTTTGTGTGACAATTTATTAAAAATTGAGGCATCTCGAAATCTTTCTCACGTAAATTTGTTAACTCAGCATTCAAAATAAGCTATCACACTATCTAGTTTGACGTTATGTGAAAACTCTTTTATAACTAAAACGTCTAAACCGTGTCGGGTACAATATGACCCACTGCAACACTTTAGAGCTGGTATAAACTGCTGCGGAGAGGGAAACAAAGTAAACGACCATCGGTCGTATCCGGCAACCGTGCAGGCGTTTACCAGGCGTCACCTCACGGGCACATATTGATGTGTGGAGAGTGCACCACAAGGATAACTTTAGTGCCATTTAAATTCGAAATATTTCTTTATGGCATCGGTCGGGATTGAACCCGGTTCCCCAGATTCGCGACCAAACACTCAGGCACGCGGCTTTTTTACCATATTGAATTTGTATTATATGATATTCGCGATGTTTGTAATTTCATACCCTACAGAAACAACTTTTTAGTAGTAATAAACAACGTGTTTTTGACCGTTACAGCGATTTAATCAATAATTCTTATACCCCCTATAAAAAAAAAATTGACCACTAACTTTGTCCGGCAACATTCAGAATTTCATTCTTTAGGTCTTTCTGAACCTAAATCATCAATCAGAATGAATCCACCGGTTTTTTCAAACGGAATGTTTCTTGGAGCCTGCACTAATAAATAAAAAGCAATTTTACAAAATTATTTTATTATTGAAATAAATTAACTTTATGAAACTTATTTATTTAAATTAATATTAAGATTTATGCAAAAATAGGTTACTTATCTTTACATAATAACAGCTGTTATGTACGTCTGATGAAACGAAAAGAGGAACGAGTTAGTGGTTACTTGCTTCAGAATTTAATTCAAATATGCTGCTTATCCTTCTAAGTGAATACGTTCTAAAGGATGGTCCTCATTTTTACCCAATTTAATGTATTTTTCTTTCAAATAATTCCCAATGACACAATAATTATTACAGCAATTTTTTTTTTTCAATATAACAAAACCATAACAACCATTCAATGGCTACTTTGTAATTTAAAATACTACATCAATTGATTTGTCAGTGTCAAACGATGAATGATAGCATAGAAATGATTTACGAAGTTTTTAAAAAAATGCTGGATAAAACGTTGTATTGCATTCGTGTGAAATATATATTAGTCACTAAAGAAAAAACGTTTTCTTTCGTGACTAATATGATACCATTACACAATCATATAATAAATAACTATTTGTAACGTTTTTATATATTTGGGTGAAGTGTAAATATTAGACAATTATTATTAATTCAAATAAAAGTTTATTATAACGATACATATATATTAAATATAATTAAAAGATGATAAATATAACAAACACTACGATTAAACAAATATTAAACACTAATTAAAACTAAGAATATTATAAGACACTTAAACACTAAGATTATTTATTTAAACAATATACGGCTCACTGATTTATTTATACAACTATATTTATTTATGTTTACCACTTGTCGACTATCTGTTTATATCACCAACTATTTAACACGTAACGCTTATTTATATCAGACTGTCCAATGCTTTCGCTAACAGTGCTTATATACTCCGGTATTTTGTATTCGAGAAATTTCTAGAGCACAATTCCAGATAAAAACCCAAACACAATAGATTTCATCAACCGCGTAATTTAGCAGGTTCGGACAAGTCTGTTGCGTCATCGCTAAAAATAGACACTCGCTCGTCCCTGTGACGGCTGCGACAGCGGCGGCGACGGCGGGCGCTGCACATTACACTATTAAATTGACAAACGTTTCTTTATTCATAGCTTACTCCGAGTTAGAAATTTCTTTGAACACACTGTATCATACGTCTGTTTAGTTCTACATTTTTCTGGACAGTTTTCTGTGTTCTCTATGTATGTTTGCTACTGTAAATTTTCTTATTCATGTATATTTAACAGAAAATTGTTTATATTATGATACAAAATATTGCATACCTATCAAATAACTTTTAATCTCAAAAATAAAATACAATTTTTCCAATAAAAAAAACATTGTGAAAATCTATAACCACATGAATCTGGATGACATATTAATACAACGTAGTGTTAGAATATTTGAATATTTCAGTATATCCAATCAACAAACAACCTTTTTGAGGAAATCCCCAATCAAATTAAAAAGCTATTGTCACACACCTATAATCCAATGAGATTCAGCTAATCTGCGTATAGACGCCTAAATTACTGTCTATGCCCAGAGTCCGGGGTCTAATTGCATGACGTGATACATAGTGATACATGAGCTCATGCTGCTATCTCCCGGGAGTGCGGTTAAGCCCAACGGAATATTATCACTTGAATTATAAATAGCTAAGCTTGTCTGTCCACCGTTCCCATTAGTTGTAATGCACAGAGTGAATTATTTGACATTGATTCGGCCGCGTTTAATCGCGTAATGTAATTTTGTTTTCAACAATAATGAATTGTGGTAAACGTTGATGCGTGTGAAATTGACTAGGATAGCATAATGGTGGCGATGGCAATACGTGTAATTGATTACATGTACGATTTGTTCCGCATTAAATAATATTTATTTGAATATGTTATTATTTTAAGAGAAAAGATTTAAACAATTTTCTTAATCTAATTTGTGAAATATTTGATTACTTATTAAATACTATGTGTTTTATTTTGGAATCATAAACTTGTTTATTCGCCCTCAATTTAATTGCCCGAGGGCCTGTAAAGTTGCCAAGCAACAGCTAATCAAACAAATCAAAATTATGGTTTGTGGATATATGTCAAACAACACAATAAATTTGATACATTTTTTGAACACCACCACCCGCAAAACTTTTCGTATTCGTATATACGTCTTTTGACTTCTATGGAACCAAATTACGCATAATTCTTCGCTTAAATATTACTTCCAAAATAAATTTAATGAAATTAAACAGTGCAAGGCGTTTTTTGACAGCAACGATTTAAATGTCATAAGAACTGGGAAACTGATTCGAATTTGTTCATTTCATTAAATTTTAAGTGAAGAGTATATTTCTTTATAAAACCAGCTCGGATTCATAGTAGATAAAATATTTACTGTTTATATTTAAAATACTTTTTCTATTTAGGCATAATATGTATTTATATTTCAGTATTTTTATAGTATATTTCCTAATTTTGATAACTACTTTAGTTGCTTCGCAATTAATGAAATGTTATTCAAAAATGCCAAAAATATCAATAGTACATGTATTTATTAATTTATTAATAATTTTTCTACAGTAAATATTAATTTAATTTAATACTTACATCTCTTTTCCTGAGAATAATTTAAACAATAATTATAATGATTGGGTGAGCAATAATATTTTTAACCTCAAATTAAAAATACGTCAAAATTTTTCTTATGTTCCTAGAGCATAGATCTTATAGTAACTTACTAGATGTAAGCAAACATATGCTTTTACGTACAAACGAAGGGAACGCTTAGAAATAAGCAAGAAAGATATATACAACACGATAAGAGGAACGAAGATAACACTAATAAGCAACTATTTACTGCGCATGTATCTTGCGCATAGCTTGAGCGGTCGTCTTGTTCACGCAACCGTGTTTCGGCAACAGCCATTTTGTTTTTTTGTTTGAAAGCAACAAGTTGTTTGTGTTAATGAATAAGTTCTTGTATTCAACATGAGTTGAGAACAAAATTGTTTAAGAGCTAATTAATATTTCCTTTTTTGGTAAGTATTATATTTGTATATTAGCAATTACAGAATTAAATTTATGCTTGAATATAGTTTGCAAGACAGGAATAAGACAGAAATGTAAAAAAAACTGTATATTTTAAAAATTAATAAAATATTTTATAATACATTGTGCATATTTAATTCCCAATATCCTTACCACATTCGTTAGATGTAAAATATGCCAAATGAACGAATGTGTATTTTAATAGTTTGGATTAAAATACGTTTTAATATTCAGACGGTTGGAACTGTTATATAAAATTATTTTGGTAACATTCGTGCATCACAGTGAATTAGTTTGCTATAGTTTTATTCCAAAATAACGGTACAATGGTACATCTGTGTTTTTAGTATAATTACATTTTAGAACTATACTCGTACGAGGTCGGTTAGAAAAGTATCCGACCTTATTTTTTGCGAAAACCTGATGGATTTAAATCAAACTCTCTTGCATGAGCCGACCTTGAACCTTCGTGCGCATGCGTGATTTTTTTCCCCGCCTGTCGATAGCGTCTGTTGCTGGCAAGCAACATTTGAGTGAGATAGTCTGTAGTGCTCTCGTCGGTTTTTTATTGCAAGGAAAATGACGGAACGACTGGAGCAGCGCAATTGCATCAAATTTTACCTGAAACTGGGCGACAGCCAGGTGGAAACCATTCGGAAGATTCAGACGGCTTTTGGTGACCATGCTATGGGCATCACACAGCTTAAGAAGGCCCACCAAGTGCGCAGCAACGTCAAAGTGATGCTGACTGCTTGCTTAGACGAGTACTCACAACAGGGTCAAACAATCACCAAAGAGTACTACAGAGATGTCCTCCGTCGCCTACGTGAAGCTGTGTGGCGCAAGAGACTGGACATTGGCGCCTCCATCACGACAATGCTCCAGCACATTCCTAGCGATTGATTCAGATTTTTTGGCGAAGAACAAGTCTCCTGTGGTTCAACAGGTCCTTACTCTCCTGATATGGCCCCCTGCGACTTATGGCTGTTCCCCAAACTCAAGAAGCCATTGAAAGGAATGCAATTTCAAACAAGAGAGGATATTATGGCTGCAACGACAACCGAGCTAAACTCCATTCCGAAAGAGGATTTCTCGGAATGCTTCCAACAATGGCAGCACGGCTTGGAGTGTGGAGTCCCAAGGAGACTAATTTGAAGGTGATTAGGTTTCCAGGCCTCCAGGTATGCCAGTTTTTTCCCCCCAGCCAAAGGTCGGATACTTTTCTAATAGATCTCGTATAATTTGTTGATTAAAGTTTTATAAATTTCAAGTTTCAACTTATAAAATATTCGTAAATTTGGCAGATAAAAATTTACTAACCAAGCAAAACATTCGCGTATTAAACATTAAACTTAAAATCGCTAAATTTGCACATTCGTTCCTTTGGCATATAACTAAAAATATTTATTAATTCAAAAGTGATTCAAATTGGAAATCCTACTCAAACGTCGGTAGTTTCAGCTAGACGTACGCAGAAAAAATCGATGCTTAATATAGCTATCTCTCTCAATCCTAAGCGTTCCCCAGTTCTTACATCTAGTATGTAAAGCACTATAAGATGTCCTAGATTGTACATTACACCGGGTGGTAGCGGTTACGGGTGAAAATAGGGATTTAATATTATATTTTAGCTTTATGCAATATTCTGCACTCCTGAATAAGGAATGTATATTGGCATTCACTGTTTTCTAATTTATTCCAATTTCCAAACTAAGTTCAAAAAAGAAAGATTTGATTTATTTAACAACATTTTTTACAATTGACATTTAATTAAATACTTAATTAAGCATATGTTTCTATGTTCACAGCCTTCTCCTTGTACAGGGTGACGCTGGAAATCCGTTACATAGGCATTTAACATGGTAAAACAGTTTTTCTTGGTGCGTGTCCCCCAAATAATTTTAGAAAATATTCCTTAAATAAAAGTTGCAGAGTATGAAATTCTACTTATAAATTAATAAACAATATTAATTTCGTATGTTTACTGACTCTAGATATTAAATATGATAATTTCAGTATAATAGTGCTATAGCCGTGGAATTAATACAAAAATACAAACTAATGTTAGATGTTTTAATTGTCAAATATTTGAGAAAGATGAGTACTGTATAAAATGAAATTATTATTCTGCTTTTTGTTTTAATTCCGGGACTCACACTATTTTTGACGTGATTTTCGACATTTTTATATCAACTTCTGCCGTTACAAAGAAGAAACTATTAATTTTATTTATTGACTCAAATACAGAATTTCGTGATCAATAACTTTTATTTGAAGTATTTTTTTCTAAAATAATTTGGGAAGCAAAGCGCAAGGAAAATTTGTTTCCCCATGTTAAATGCCTATTTAACAGATTTCGAGCGCCATCCGGTATACATATTATTACACACTTTGTTAAATTTTAATGTATAAGCGGCGATATGATGGGGATGAAACATTTTTCCTAATACCTTTTCATATTATTGTATATTTTTTTCGATAGTAATAGTAATGAAGATGATATTGAGAAAGACGAACACAATTCCGATTTAAATCTTTATCACTGAAAATTTAAAGATGTAAATTAATAATAATTTATCATCATTTTTATTGAAATTTAACAAAAACAGTAATTTTTCATATTAATTTAATATTTCATTAGGCAAAAACCATGTACTCTAAATATGATAGGTACTATTTCACTTTAATGAGCATACTGACATATTTTTAACTATTAGTATAGAAACACAAGTAAATTATATTCAAATACACATACAAGTTAGATATATTTAGTACACGTCCGTATAATATTTTCTGGTAAATAAACCAAATAAATTTATTTCTGAATACATAAAATGTTACTACAACTAAACTTCGTTGGAGTTTTTCATATTTTTCTTTTATTATACACAGAAAAATGTATAACATACTTTTCTTTCATAAAATTTTACAATTGCACAAAAGTAGAAAATCTCACAAAACACCGAATATCTTCAAACATTTCTTTGTAAAGAAAACATGTTCAGCAACTGCCAAGTAAATAATTCCCATCATTTGTTCGAGAAGCTTCACAAACAGAGAACGTTTAAAGTCCGTATGTGCATATCACATTCTGACAGAGCTGGGAAACCCCGATGTGCTGTGCCCGTCTCCCACTACGTTGTGTTTTTAAATTCTTTATGCGCTGGACCACTTAACTAAATTGACCGTGAACCAAGCTCCTGCTTACTAAAGCGGATCTCTGTGTTTGTAAGCTTGGCCCGCAAATAATATTCAGACAGATGAATTGTAGTTCCAACTAGGATAAAAATTGAAGGTAGCTGCATTCTTAAAAAGAATTAGAAGAATAGTACAAAATTACATTTTCTAGTGGAAAAAATATTTTGGCACCTCGTTCGCATAAACTATTAAATATTATTCCTTGCTATCCTAGGTAAATCATATCAGATTTGAATACTAATTGTATTATGAGTGCACCTTACACGTAAATTAAAAAAAAGTAAGTGCTACCATTCCTCTGATTAAGACAAGGATTCATGGTAAAATATCGTACTTGGACACAATATAATGAAACATGATACTTAATATTTTATCATTATTTTATAATATAATTTGATAGGTTTGTTCCTAAGATAGTCCGGACTGTCATATCTACGTCACTCGTATGCGCATTTTAAAAATATTGTTCCAATCGACTGTTGTATAGTCCATCGGACTGTTGATATGTTTGTTCCTACAGACTTCGGACGCATACATGAACGCATCTGCGGACTGTCAGATCCATCCACTGGTCTATTTGTCAGCACATACGGAACACAAATTTCGCGCGTTTTGAGGAAAATATCGAAGCATAACCTGTGATTGTTTATCTATTTTCATAAGTGAACATAATGAGTGATTTGGAATTTTAATCTGATCCAGGAATCATTGTTATTTGATGTATCTGATGAAGAAATGGATTTGATATTTGGCCAACCTCTAATAAAAGGCAGCAATTATTTAGGTATTTAATATGATAAATAATTAAAATTTATTTTAAATAACTTATTGACTGATATTTTTTCTACAGAGGAAACAGTCATTAATTATGATGATATGACAAGTCTGTTGTCTGTTCCAACCACACAAAAGAGTTCATGAATGCGTACAGGAACGCACCCAAAAGGCCGCGTAGGAAGAATCCTATTAATAGCACTTTCATTCCACATTTCCAGCTTATGAAAATAAAAACAAGGAGGTATAATGTAATAAAATTGATAGTAAAAAATTTTATAACATTTTGAATTATGACCGAATAATATAAAAGATTTTTTTCTAACCCGAATTTTCTTGTAACTTATTTTGGAGGTAAAAATGTATCATATGGTCTGTGACATATGAGCGATTAAGAATATTTCTAAACATTCTTACATATAAATACAGGAATTAATAGGAAGCAGTATTAGTTTTATTACGTTATGCGTGTTTACAAGTTTTCTATTTCTAAATCTAATAATGTCAATAATATAAACAGCTATGTATAATCACCGAGCGTGAAATTTCACATTCTGCTCAAATTAAAGAAAGAATAACTCAAATTTATATATATATATATACCGGGTGGCTATTAAAAACGAATCCTGTTTGAAACTCCATAACTCCGGAGTGCATTGAGATATCGATTTTAAAGTTGTATCTCTTGCAGACAAAGGATTGAAAAGAATTCCTAGCATATTTCATTCATTTATATATAAAAGTCAAATGAATAGCGATTTTTAAATTTGACATTCATATCTACTATTACACGTTGATAACTTTACAATCATCGTAAAACAAATTAGGCTATTATTGAAATAAATGTTATTGTTAGTGATTCTGTCGAGACGATAAATTTCTCGATTCTCGTCTCGTACTCGGGATTTCTCGTCTCGACGAATCGAGACGGAATTATAAAAAATATGTCTCGATACGAAATATATTTGTCGAGATCTTGATTCTTAAAAACAATTTTGAGATTTCTCGGTTGTTATTTTTCTCATTAATTATATTTGCGAGCGTGTGAAACTTAACATATTTTCAGTGATATCTGTCTCTATTTATCTTTGTATATTTCATGGTTAAAATCTTTACCGGTTTCAGGATATTAATCCATTATTTACATGTACAAAAGTAGGCTGGTAACTAAATAATAAAATAAATAAATAAATATATCATCACGGCATATAACCCATTGCTGGGTGTGCCAATGTGCTTTGTACACAGAATTCGGTAATGATGATGACATATTTGTACCGTGCGGGCGTTTACCAGGCGTCACCTCACGGGCACTCATTGCTGGTGTGGAGAGTGCACCACAGGGGTCAATTTTGTGTCATTTAAATTTTTTTATATTTGGCGTCAATCAGGATCGAACCCGTTTCCCCAGATTCGCGAGCAGCCACTCAGGCACGCGGCCATGAGACCCCATAACAAAATAACTAAATAATAACTGTAATATTATCATACTGACTTGTCAACAACGGTCTACAAAATGAAAATAAAATAAAATGAAAGTATAATGCTGTTCATTAATAACTACAGATAAATGTTAGTGTATCGTTCTAAATACGGTTTACTTTATTCTTAAATAATAAACATGAAAAATAAAGCACTTAATTTGAATATTTGTCATATTGACAAATGCCAAAAAATTTGTTCTGTTAACCATAGCATTCTGAAAGTAGCATTAATAAGAGAATTTTAGAAAATAATATTAATACTGTCTTTATTTTCTAAAAGCGATAAACTATTGAACAAACCACGGATGTTATGAAATATAACAAGTCTTAGATGTATTAAAATCCTCGCTCTAAGAGCTCGGACTTCAAACCGACATCTGCGGCAGGTATGATATACATAACAATCCTAGGTATGTTAATAGCTATAATATTTATTCGGTTCAAAGTTGGTTAATTTAAAATTTGAATTATACAACTGGCCCAGTAATAAATAAAAAATGGACATATTACGCTAATCTACTATTGCAGAAATAATTACCTATAATCAGTCGGATTATTTACATTTTTTTGTAGAATTTATTAAATTGTTATTTGAAATTGATAGTTTATCTTTAATTTTTTAAATTATTTATTCTATAAGTGCATGAACGCCTTGTGCGTCGTAAAGAAAATATTAGGCATTTCTTAAATGCGCTAAAATCGGTGTCATTTTTGACATTATGTTGTCATATGTCCTATATTAATTAATTAAAATAAAACAAACAATATAAATATTAAATATTTAACATCAAATTTGCGTCGAAAAATCTGGGCGAGAATCTCGGCCGGGACAAGACTATGTTAAACGAGACGAGAAAAATTTCGAGACGAGACATAAGTTTATGAATTTAAGACGAAACGGGACGAGACAATGAATTTCTCGTCTTGTCTCGTCTCGACTGAATCACTAGTTATTGTCAGTGACATTTCAAGTTCGCTGTAACATTGTCAAAAATTGACTTTAAGTTTTGTCCAGTTAAGATATATCGAGATTTCTTCTAATAATGGTACCTCACTTATTAAATGTGACTTGTCAAAAATATTGTGGAAGAATTTCCAGGAAAGAGATGGCCACTTATTAACATAAATCATGCTATTGAGCGAAATTGGATCAATTTTCAGAACACATGAGAGTTCATGTATAGACTGAAAAATTTACTCTGTTGCTTCCAGCAATAAAATTATAAATTTTGTAATCATTACAAAGCTGCATTTCGCTCTCTACTTGTATTGTAACATTGGATGCCAACGGACCATTATTTGCGCCGCTTTGCTGAAATGAAGACATGCATTGCAAGAAATCTTAAAGGTACGCTACCTATTCTGAGTACTCTGTACAGTAAAATAATTTAACTGTTTCTTTAACTTAAATACTATTTTTGTATGCCGCTTTGTCATAATTACGATAATTATAGTTTTATTGCCGGAAACGACAGAGTCTCACAAACAGTTACTGACCTTCCACTCCCAGGTTTTTTTTGAAAATTGATCTAGTTTCTTCTATCAGTCGCTTAACGATTTACGAGTATGTTAGGAAGTGGCCATCTCTTCCCTAGAAATTCTTACGCATTATTTTTGCCGCGCCAATTGTTTATTTTATAATTTATGCGATAATTAAAGTTGACATTTTTGTGAATGACCTTTGACATTTATATATTCAGATGTCCGGATTTCGAAGACCACCATTGGGATCCCAGAAACTATAAAAGATACGACTTCGGTTAAGTTAGACAAAAGTTGCCAGTTGCCCCATTAGGAGACCATTTTATTGGTGTTTCGTTATTTGCAAAAGTTTGCATGTGGTGCACCTTTGGGATGCCTTCTTAGATATGCTTTTGTTTTGTCAAAAATTCTCATAGATTACTAGAAAATGGCGAAAAAATGACTTTGCTCGACTTTTTAATTTTGAAATTACTTCTAAACTATCAGTAATCGAGAAAAACCCGGTATAGCTTTATACAAGGTGTTCATTTTATGTTGTCCACTATTGTTACCTCGAGAATTATAAGAGCTACGAGGTCGGTTAAATTAGCAAATATTTACTATTTTACTAGACTATCTTAATGAGCGTATTTTTATTAACAATTCTATGTACAGGGTGTAAATCGAAAAGTGGAACACACGAGTTTAACATGGGAAATCAATTTTTCTTTTCGCAAACGTTACTTAATTATTATGCAAAAATATTTCAAATAAAAGTTATAGAGATTTAAATGCAGCATCTAAAACGTGTAGAACGATTATTTGTTGTTTTTTGTCATAAATCCATGGCTGCTTAGACAAAAAGCTCATAAAAACTGTAATTTTGTAATTAATTTTTACGTTTATATGAAGAGATAAAATAATCGTTTCACGTGATGTGGATGCAGCCTGTAAATTTCTGTAACTTTTATTTAAAGTATTTTTGCATAAAATAATTAGGTAACGTTTGCGCAAGGAAAAATTTATTTCCCATGTTAAACGCCTATGTTCCACTTTTCAATTTACACCCTGTACATATTACAATTAATGTTAACAAGAACTGTTTGACTTTTAGATTGAAAATAGTGCAGAATGAAACTTATATGTAAATAAAAAGAGATACTTAGGTAATGTAAAAATGAAAAATTTATTTATGTTTGAATGTAAACGATGCTAAGTACTAACTAATCATATACTTAAACCGTAAAGAAATTTTAAATTTACTCCTCGCAGTTTAAAAGTAAACTAATTCTTCAATATTTATAATTTTTAATAAAATATTATAATAATATATCATCACGGCATATTACTCATTGCTGGGTGTGCACAGATATCGATAATGATGATAAAATATTTGTACCGTGCGGGCGTTTACCAGGCGTCACCTCACGGACACTCATTACTGGCGTAGAAAGTGCAATAAAAATTAGGTACGGTAAATTTTATAACGATGTCTGATCGAAGTCATTTGTATCTTGAACAAATTAACATATATTTTTCACTCTCACAAGAAGCGTATGCGATAAGGATGGATATAACACGTTTGTCTTTCAAAAATTCATATTGTTTCGAGTAAGTTAGGACATTCAATTTTAATACGATGCTCGTTGTTGACAATACTTTTGCTGTAACTTAATTTTCTGTCACTGTTAGTGTCACTAGTTCAGTACCTTATTTTTCACATTTTTAGTTTTACATTTGCTAATAAACTTACTAGTTTACAAAGTTTTGAATTTTGAATGCCATTATTATAATATGTTTTTTTTATAATAATAAAAAAACATTATTATCTTATGTACAGTCATAAAAACTCTGTAAACGACACTACTGAATTTGACAGAACAAAATCTTAATCCATACAATTTGTAGATTACCTTGATCAGACATCTTTCAAAAATTTTACTGTATAAGGTCTTCTGGTATTTTGTATATTTTTCTATTAATTGTGAGAACTTATGTATATAGTCTGTTATCGAAAATCATTTTTTAAATCCCGCTTGTTCAACTGACTGTTCGGCGTCAAGTATTCTGAAAATTCTCATAAGAATTATCTTTGAAAATATTTTGTGTAGAAAACCTTAGAGCCTTATTGGTCTGTAGTTGTTAAGATGTATTTTGTCTCCTTTTTTATATAACAGAATTATTTTTGACGTTAGCCATTGTTTGGGGATTTGTTCTTGCATGAGAATGTTGTATAATATTTTTAGGTGCAATAACTCGTATTTACCGATATTTAATACTTCTACCGTGACGTTGACTGCAGTGGGGCTTTTGCATTGCTTTAGTGAAATTAATTCTGTTTCGATTTCGGATTTTAGTGTACAGGGAATTTCTAGTTCTTTGTTAGTTTGTGGGTTTAATTTTGACTCGACTTCTACTTTTATGTCCGGCGGTATTTGGGTGGTATATAGTTTTCTATAAAATTCCGTCGCTTGTTCAGGAATCCACTTAATGTTAGTCTTCAGCTTTTTGTTCTTTTTATCTGCACATTTGTTGTTATTGATTCATTCTTCCTGAATACTTTTAACTCTGAAATTATATAGATCATCCTTGATGGATTTTTTAGTTAGTTTATTATTTCGACATGTTCTAGTTTTTCCTGAATTGTCAAAGTTGATAGTTTTCTAAATTTATTTCTCCTTCTTATAAATTCCTTGCCTTTTTCAGAAAGTTTTGATTTATTTCGGCTGGATGGAGTATGTACACGTGCTTTACCAATACTGACTTTTATCACTTTTTCCTGATCAGCTTTTGTCCATTACGATTGCAGCTTGGACTTCCAAAAGCGCCCATTGTGCAACGATTTGATTCCTTATTGATGCCGATTTTAGCGTTTCAATATTTATATATACACATCTATTCCCAGATTATAAATTTGACTGACAACGAGACACGGAGTAGTAGGATGAGAAATTAATTATTTTTCATCCTTTTATACACTCTATTTGCAGAAAAATTCATATTTTTCTCAACCGTTAAATTGTTTCAGTTTTTTATTTGTACTAATTATTTAGGAGACCATATACATCTATTTTCAGATTACAAATTTGACTGAAAAGGAGAAGGGCATGAGATATAAATTATTTTTCATCTTTATGTACACTCTATTTGCAGAAAAATTCATAATACTCTCTACCGTTAAATTAGCTATAAGTGTTTTTCTCTTTATAAAGCGGTTTTAAGTGCGGTTAATCAAGAGTTAAGTGGTAAAAAGTTTTTAAATCATAACTAGAATACTTTATTTTACTTATATGTCAACTTACTTGATTTGCAATGTTTTTAACATCTTGCTAAATATTATCCTATTACAGACTGGACCAAAATATTTGCCTCTGAGGTGGGGGACAGTACCTCTTACTGCTATTTCTGCTCTGCTATTTTTATCTCTCAAATGGATGGTGATAGGAACATATGACTTTAACATGTAAAATTATACATTCAAAATTTCCTGCTTCCCTTATCGTTTTACGTAAATAAACCTTCAAATAAAACTTGTAAAGTATAAAATTTTCATCTGAATCAATAAACACAATTAATTTTTATTAATTACAATAATTAAAAACTGCCAATGTGCGCTTTTGTATATAATTCCATGGCACCACCGATTTGGTTAATTTTCATAATTAAATTTCTTCAATTTTCCCTTTTCCGGTTAACAGAACATTTTATTCAGATTCAGATCGAGAGTAGTAATGATAGCAAAGTCTATTTACACAAAACCGTGACAGAAACGTCCAGCACAGAGCACAGTAGTTATGAGTATTTACACACGTCGGTTGTTGTTCCAAGCTTTCTGTGAATTTATAATCGATGAACGAAAATTTCGCCACGATAGCCTGAAAGGATGAAAAAAAAAATGTTCGTCAGTGAAATATCGTTCCGATGAAATGTATCACGATACGGCCACGGCATTGACACTGAATTGACAAGTAGGTACTGCTTTGTGATGTGACGGGAGACTATGAACACACGTATTTGAAACAATGGCAATAATTATTCGCCG
This sequence comes from Harpalus rubripes, assembly GCA_963082715.1. NCBI lineage: Eukaryota > Metazoa > Arthropoda > Insecta > Coleoptera > Carabidae > Harpalus > Harpalus rubripes. Next base: position 240,391 of record CAUJCB010000416.1, read on the forward strand.
ACAAGAAACCACAGCGAGCGATCCAATTAAAAATTTGCACCTATATTAAAAATTATTAACATAAATATAAATAAATAAATAAATAAATAAATAATTATAGTATTACGGCTTTTACTCATTTCAAAGTGTATCAACTTTCCTTCATTGCAGAGTTTGGTAATGACGATATAACTGGTAGGTACCGTTGAGGGCGCTACCGTTACCCAGGCGACACTTCAAAGGTACTCAAAGTTATTATGCACCACAAGTTCAAAGGTATCACTTTTGTGCTATTTCCAAATTGGAATTCACACTATAAACTAAATAATTTACTAACATATAAATGAAACACTTTTTACCTGTTTTTAATCCTGTAAGTTCGTAAAGCTTCAGTGCTCGTCTGGATCGGATATATGAGTAGTCAGACAATATATCTCTCATCTCTCGGACAACTCCGGCTAAATTTAAGAAAATGCCTTTTAAAATAAACCGTTCTAAAAAGCATAAAGTACAGACCAAAATGAGTTTAAATTCCTAATCAACATGAAAAATTAAAATTTTTGGAAATATGAGCCTTTTTACCTTCCGTCCTCTTTAGGTAAGGAAGTTATTGTCTTTGGTCAAAAAATTAAATGATGAGTTTTTAATGAATAAACACGTTTTAGGGTCCCTATAATACGATTTTACTATTTTTACGATGATGTCTGTATGTATGTATGGATGGATATATGTATGTGTGTGTGACGACTTTTTCGGATCGCATACCTCCAATACCACCTCTCCAAAAATTGTAATTTTTGCGTATTCCTTTTCTTTAGATCTATATGAAGAGCTGATTAGATTTTGTTTATAATTGATCGACCGGAAGTACCCTAATTTGAAAATTTTAACAGTTTTCCTTCAAAATATGGTGTTAAATGTCACTTTTTCACATTTAATGTTATTATAAATATTTAAAAATATTTTAATCTCTATACGATTTGATTACATTTTATACATCCTATTCAATGGATATAGAGTTAATAAATTATAAAGAAATGAAGTTTCACAAAGCAGCCAGCTGTGCTATAAACATTAAAACATCTACTACATTAAGAAAATTCTGATTGACAAATGTCAGTGTCAAAGTGCAATTTACATAATATGTTTGAGTTATAATTTTAATGGAAATATATAGAATCTTACAAGAAACTTTCTGTATGGAATTTGTACAAAATACATAGAACGGACTGAAGGTAATGTACTGGAAATATGAAATCATTTGCAAAAAAAAAACTTTCTGTGTGGAATTTGTACAAAATACATAGAACTGACGCAAGGTAATGTATTGGCTACAACAGATTTTTTCATTCATTCATTGAAATATTTCTTTATCGTACTACTTTTGAAGGTAAAGGAACAAAAATAATGAGAAATTGAAAACCGGTCCGGTGTTTTTATATCTAACCTAATATGCATACTTATGTACGAGTATATTTTCCTGTGAAATGTGCGTGTAAATTTACTTTTTACCTCCCGTCATACCGTAGGTAAGGGAGGTAATGTAATCGTGCCAAAAATTCGATGGTGAGTTTTCAGTAAATTGGCACAAATTACGGTCTCCACAAAACGTTTTTACTGTTTTTACGATTGATTTTTAAAAGATCCTAAATAATTATTAAAATATCAAATAACAATTTTTAGAAGTCATTCCTTTTTTTACCTCTCGCTAAGAGAAGTATTGTATTCATGCTAAAAATCGCATATCCAGATTTTAGTGAATAAGCACGTTTTAAGGTCCCTAGAATTTATTATAACATTTTTACGATGATTTTCGTGTGTGTGTGTGTGTGTGTGTGTGTGTGTGTGTGTGACGATTTTCTCATCCACGATAACTCTTATAACAAACTTCCAAAGACATCTATTTTCCGTATTTAAGCTTCCTGAATTCATATAACGTGTTGATTAGATGTTGGGTAAAATTGGATAAATGTAAGTGATACTTTACTTGAAGCCCATAATAGTTTTTAATGAAAAACTATATTAAAATATAACCCAAAACTTTTCAATTTTAGTATTTAAGACTATTATATCATGGGAAATAACATATTAGATTTTGGATAAAATTAATCAACCATAAGTGATACTGTACTTAGAGCTCTGAACAGATTCTCGTGAAAAATATATATTATGATATACTCCGAAACCTGGCAAATTTAGTTAGATTTTAGATACAATTGATAAACCGGAAGAGATACTTTATTTGAAGCAATCGAAAACTTTTCTAATTTGGTATTTAAGACTTATATTAATGAGAACAACATATTAGATGTTTTCTAAAATTGATAAACCGGAAGTACTACTTTACAAGAAGCTATACACAGACTTTCTTGAAAAAATATATTAAAACATGATCCAAAACTTCTCAAATTTGGTATTAAAACACGTGTATAATTTGAAACAATATTAGATTTTAACTATACCTATGTGACAAACCGGAAGTGGTACTTAATTTGGAGCTCTTAACAGATTTTCGAGGAAAAACATAACAAAATATAATCCAAAATTTGGTATTACAGACTTTTGTTTACGAACGATCAACCGGAAGTAATACTTTTCTTAAAGTTCATTGCTATTTCAAACATGGAATTGACGAGAGGTCATGTATTGGCCACATCAGATTTTTTTCTTTCAACGGCGAACAAATTGTGTTTGGTGATATTGCACAAATTTATTTTTGTTTAAAAACGTTAAGCGCATTCTTACAGCGAGCAGCTATATAAGAAATTACAGAGAACTAAGCGTATGTAGGTATGTGTCATAGCGAGATAGTAAAATCCGTCTTTATATAAAACACCCAGTCATTGTGTAAAGCACAGCTACGTTGTCAAATCTTCGTTTACTTTGTATTATATTACAATCTGGCTAGTTGAACAGCGTATGACTATATTGTAATTTTTGTTTACATACCTTAAGCGTAAACTAACGCAGAAAACTTACGCCTGGTAAATGCGGGCCGATTTTTGTTCGTTAGGTTATTATTTAAATAATAGCTATATTTCAAAATATGGCCGTAAGCTGTTAGTTGTTTTATATAACGACTAATCTGATTGTAAAATAATGCTGTCAAGGATGATTTGACAACCTCATTTTATAAAATGTCTTGGCGTTTTATAAAAAGTCGGATTTTACAACCTGGCTTCATGCTATACACATATGCATGTCAGTTATTTCCTCGTTAGAATACATAAGTAGAAGCACAACAAATGTGTTAGATAAAAAATAACAAAACACTGGGACTAGTATTCTGAGCACCTCACCAAGTAAACGACTTGTTAGTCTTCCCTAAGAGAAACTTTATTGACAAAATTTCAACAGTACGATTCATTAGCATTTATACACTGTCAAATACTATGATCTCAGTATCATCTAACAATTACTTTTGGGAAAACTAGCTCCGTGACATCTCTTTCGGAATTACCAATTACACTTATATTTAATACTTGCAAATATTGAAAAAAACATATCTCTGAAAGAGTTAATCTGCTGAACTATCTTAATCTAATATTTTGATCTGTACTTTATAATTCTACACTTTTGAAATGGTTTCTTTTAACAACCTGAATAATGTTATATTCCTTACATTTACATTATTTCATTGAGTTTTGAAACTACGAGTATAACGCATATTTTAGCTTCAAATACAAAAAGTTTTCAAAATAGGCAATTCATACATTATATAAGAATTCACACTTTTCATTTGAGAACAAACCATCTGTTTTGAGAAAAAATACCTAAATAAATTTATAAATACGTATTTCCTTGAAAGCATTTAAAATTCCTTCCAACGTTCACATGAATATCTTATTTATTTGTTTCGCATTCTCGATCCATAAAGGCTAGTTGATGCTGGAGAGCATTCGCTCTCAACCACTTACCACAACGTCAGTTACCAAGAGTAGTTAGTGGTTGGCGCACGCGCAGTAACGCACCAGCCTGTTACACGGAATTGTCTTTATAATTAGAATTTGATTTATGGCACAACGCCTGCTGCTATATTGATGAATGATGAAAAATTAGCTAATTGTGAGGCTGGACTGACCTTCAATTTATGGTAATTTTCTACCAGACATTATTTAAAATGAAAAGACAGATCCTGAAGTATAGCTAAAAACTGAAATTTAATATTAAATGTAGTTTGTATTTACAATTTTCTACTCGCTTATTTTTTTATTTTTGTTCAATATTGGTGTTTTAATTTTTTTGCTAAGCAATAAAAAGAATGAAACGCCTGTTTACATTACACAATACATTGTTCCATAAAAACTGTGTATTTTCATACTTTAAATTGAGGACAAAACTGAATTAAATTCATTAAAACAGAATCAGTTTTATTTCCATTCACTGTTCCCTGTTTGCGTTTGCCAGTAATTATTTAATTGTATTGTAACGTTTTATTTATTTAGGCGAAGTGTAAATATCACAAAATTATTATTAATTAAAATAGATGTTTAATAAACGATAAATATTAAAAAGGTAATAAAAATGACGATTACTACGGTTAAACAATATTAAATGCTAATTTTAGACTAAGAATATAATTAACTAGTTCAACACTGCACTTAGATTATTTGTTTATTGAAACAATTAAC
>CAUJCB010000416.1:250000-262500 GCA_963082715.1 Harpalus rubripes
AAATTATTTTGAAAAGTAAAATTGTAAAGATAAGTTATACTGTCGGTTGGTTTCGAACCCGTCTCTCCGAATTTTGTTTATTACCAAGCGCACTCGCTGCCACTATAGTATCAGAACCGTTGCTTGGAAACTATTTTTTTCGGGAAATGAAGAACAATCCTGGGAATTCTACAATTTTTCTTATTTTTTTCTAATATTACACATGTAAACCAACTGATTTGAAATATAATCCATAAAATTAGTAACCCCGGATAAGCATACAAAATTTCAACAAAATATCTTGCACTGGGGAGATATTATTCACAATTAACTGATTTTCCGTGTTAATCCCCCATGTGTCGGTTGACCTAAGAGACCTGGTGTATATATATATATATATATATATATATATATATATATATATATATATATATATATATATATATATATACCATAATTTTCAGATTGTTACGAGGGCCGGTTGCTTAGCAATTTATTGAGTGTCATTGACAAAAAAATCACGAGTTGTCAAACGAGTGATTTTTGATCTATGTTGCAAGATAAATTGGCAACAGGCTAGAGTAAAGCAATCGGAAAATTTTTCCAGGATAAAATTTAACCACGAATGGTATTCGGATGACTATTTCAAAAATAAAAATCAGGTAATCATTCATGAATTCTTTTCTTGACAAAAATCTTCTAATTTTATTGTGTTTTGATGTGTTATATTTAAGTTTGCTTTTTCAACGTTTTAAATAGATTCCTGTCCGAATCGACGGGTTTTCAATAAAAACTGATAACACTTAAAATAGGTATATACACTTTGACAGGTATGTAAACAATATATTTCTAAAACGTCAAAAAATTTTCGCTTATCAAAACTCACTTGTAAAAATACGACATCTTATAAGCTTAAAGGGTGCGATAAAATTTTTGTGACGGTGTTTTGTCAAAATAAAACTTGCAAACTATGTAGAATCCTGAATTTGGATTGGCTAATAAATTTATGAGTGAAATAGTCCAAAAAAAAAATACTGTGCAGCTCCAAATTATATACGAGCTTTAAACACCAAATTTGAGAAGTTTGGATCATATTTTAATATATGTTTTCAAGAAAAGTTTAGCAAAAAATTATCAAAATGAGAAAATGAAATGCATTAAAGTAGTTGGCATGTCTCAGTTATCAAATTTATAATAGTTGACACATAAATGTACCAGTAGTAGACACCTTGTAAAATACGAGTATGGCGTATATCGATGTCTAAATAATTTCCGAAATAACTTACTCCAGTACATGGTTCACACGTTAGAGGTCACAGAATTTGAAAATAGTAAAGAACCGCATCCTTACTTCATTACAACTATACAACACCAGATCGTTTAGTATTTCTGATTACTTTTTAAGTTTAAAATATAGTAATAATTCTTTATTGTATTCAAATTTTTACCCAACTTATTACAATTGATGTGGGGGGAGTCAGTTTTTACTTTGAATTTTATATCCTCGCCATTGTATATGTATATTGCATTGATGGAGATGAGATGATGAAAGTGGTCGGAAAGTTTTGAATATAATAAAGTTTCATTTCTTTTCGGAAAACAATGAAAATACGAAAAAATTCAAAACAATTGCGGAATGAAAGGAAACACATGTAAATTTAATCAAGTTATTACTTTACTTTCCTCATTGACAATAATACTTTGTTGTTTTTTTATTTGAAATAGTTCAAAATTGCAACATCACTTCTTCATCGTCCTCAAATTTCTTCTGCCAAAACTATTTCTTGTTTAAGATTTGACATTACTTCACGGATGTCTTCAAAATCCTGCGCCTTAATTGTTTTTATTTTTGGTCTCCTATACGTTGTCACACACCTTTTTTGTGATAACGCCCAAAAATTTCAATAGATCAATTCTAGGTACGTTAGGTTGATTGTATTCCTACAAATTACATAGATCTTGCCTCCAAGGACAGCGCATCAGATTTTTTTTGCATACAATTGTAAAACAAAATCCATTATTCTTATACTGTTTGCATGTTTATAGTATTTAAAATAAACATTGAGCTTTTATTTTGTAATAAACTATTCATAATCCGTATGTCTGCCTAGACTAGACTAGACATATTTCCTCAACATTACTGTTCAAATAGGAACGTCAGAGTTAGTAAATTCTCATTTATATTTAATAGTTTCACGTAACATACGACGAGTATAAAAATATACTCGCACATAAGAAAATAATGTAATCTACGTACTCATGTGATGTATCAAATGATAAGAGTGAAAAACGTCCTTATGTTAATTAATACCGTCATTAAAACATCATTTTTATAGCTTTATACGCAAAATAGCTGTAAATGACACTATAAATTTTCTGTATCGCGATGAAAAAAATATGAACTTGATAAAATCTAGTAAATAAAATAAACAAGTAAAATTCGATGTAAGTTTTAATTTATATTTCATTACGATTGATTTTAATTAAAATACCAGAATAGAATGCAAATAAATATTTCATAAAATCATTCCAATAAAATTAAATAAACTCGAATGAAATATCCTCATTGTTTTAGTAATAAATTGACATTAACATAACTGATTGACCAAATGACAGCATTCAATTCAATTCGAATGTATGACTATTAAATAATATTACCCGTTCGCAAGGGAAGCAAATTCATAATTGAGTAATTACCTATGTTAGCAGGTTATCAGTATCAGTTTATTAAAATTTACGTATTACTTTTTTATTAAACTTTACACTCTTCTATATAGTTCATATTGCACTCATTTATCCCCAAGTTCACCACTTGGCTTTATACGATCAGCCAAATAACGTGAAGTTAATTCGAATTGCATACATATATTTTTTTTTTAATTTTGGTGTAAAATTTAATTGTCTACCTGAATAAAACCAAGTTTAAATATTAAATGTTAGTGGAGTGATTGGGAATTAGATACACAAAGTATCAATATGTAAATAGTAATAGTGTATTATTTATTTTTGTATCAAGTTATGAAATATACCAAATACCATGCAAGTCAATACACACGAGCTCAGATATTTGAATTTCATACAAGTTACGAACATTATTTTTTAGGTGAACATAAATAAATTTTACTTTATTTACAAAACTGAATAATTATGTATGTGTTATTTAATAAAATTATGTATCTATTTATTTAATATAATAACTACGAGCGGAAAAAGATTGTAAATAACCAAATAAAATTTAATTATTTCATTTTGCTGTATAAATATTATAATATATAATTTACCCTCAGAAATTTGGAAAAATGGTGGTATATTTTGGTTTTTGCCCATTTCTCCGACAACAGTGGTCCGTATCAAAATTTTAAGAAGGCAAGCTCGCCATTTTTCCAAAATGCAATATAAGAAAAATTGATATTAGTTAAGTATAAATACAATCAGTAATAATATTTTTTTCTGATCCTGCTAAATAGAATTAGAATGACAAAATATCTATAATGTTAATAAAAATTGCTGATAATGTAAGTTATTTTTATTTTACACAGAACTACACGTAAATAAAATGAAATGAAAGCGGATGTACCAACTAATGCAGGACGCTCCCTACCGACCAACTCAATAATTAAAACAAATCTTGTAATCAAATTTTACATTATCATATATTCTCTAAAACTCTATAACAAAAATTTTATCTATCTTCTTTCGTGGCGAATCTGGGGAACCGGGTTCGATCCCGACCGACGCCAAATATTTAGAATTTTAAATGGCACAAAATTGACCCCTGTGGTGTACTCTCCACGCAATGAGTGGCCGTGAGGTGACGCCTGGTAAATGCCCGCACGGTACAAGTATGTCATCATCATTACCGATATCTGCGTACAAAGCAAATTGGCACACCCAGCAGTGGGTAATATGCCGTGATGATATATTTATTTATATTTATTTATTTCGTAAAATCAATTTATGAAATGAACTCTATTACAACAATAGAGCTATATACTTAATTTTTTTTGTACTTCAGTTCTATTAAATATTAATGGAAACTGAAACGCCCTACTCTGCGTCAGACAATTGACAAACATTGACAAAGTTAAACACAGGTCAATGTTCAAAATTTTCGATTATTTTCTTGTTTATATCATAAAAATTCGTTTTGTTACTTCATATTACGGTACTGAATAGGTTATTTAACTCGGTTAACGAAGTCTTTGACAACTTTCCCATCTCGTAGCCTAATATGACAGTTTATAAAACTTATTATTATAAATGACGATTAAATGTTAGCGCTAAAATTAAACATATTAAAACACATTTATCTCCCAAACCAGTATATACAGTATTAATACAAAAAAAAATAGCAAATCTAGATGACCGTCGCCTGGCCGAACCCGGTCACGTGGAATCCTCCTCCACGCCGTGATTATTTCTGCAAAAGAATTAACACATGAGAAATACTCAGTGAGGAGGCAATCATTCACAAAATACACGCGCATCCACCACAAAGGAATGTATTGTAAAATCACACGAGAAATAACACACGTATGCAACAAAGTCCAATAGAACAGGGAAAATGGAATAAGTCACCTTATGCGAAACGCATACCTGCTACACAATAGCAGTGTGGCCCCGGATTTACACGTACATATACTCAACTGTACCTGCCATTACCACTGTGACCTCGGACTTACGCGTACATATACTCAACTGTACCTGCCATTACCACCCCTGAGCGGTGTGGTTTATACCGGCACCAAAATATGGTTACACAACCAACCTTGCCATTATCACCCCTGGGAATAGGGAGCTACCCTAACCCGAATTCCGCTCAGATGCCGATCAACCCTAGTGGCTTTACTTCGACCTTAGGGGCATAGTTACAAAACCAGGATAAAACCATCCCTGCCGTTACCACGCGGTCAATCAGCAAAAACCCACGAGGCTAGCAATCGTGGACACATAGATCGCATTCCTGGTTACCCTTATAGCTCTCTCATCACACCTGGAGGCTCTACCGGGCACGACCGATCAACAAGGATTAGGATAAAGGACAACGCAGTAAAGTAAGAGAATAATCATACAAATCCGTATCTGCATTACTCTTGCTATCGTGGACTAAAAGTGTGTGTAAGACTCAACTCACTCACCTGAATCACTACGCAAATCAATCACTACGATATCGATGTTCTCACACTGCAATCTAGAAATAAACTGAAATAAAATAAGTGAATACCAGTATCATTAAATGTAGCTCTTATCCAACAGCATCGGTTGCGTACCGAAATAGCTAATTAGAGATAAAACATAATAAATTTAATAAAAATAATCTTACGCAAAATAATTACTGTGAAATTATACAGCCCGATTCACAAAAAAGTTCAAGCTATTCCTCATTTTTTGGTTAGTTAATACTATTCTATCACGGTATTTAAACTTTAATCTTCATTGTTTTATCAAAAAAAGAAGTTACTTGGATTAAATAAGACTATATTTTAAGAAATAAATTGTTATAATTAGAGTCAAATTCACTAATTTTGTGAATCGGGCTGATAAGCAATAAGTATTAGGTTATAAGTGAAAAAAGATTAAATTTTGTATAAGTTTAAACTAAATCAATTATTTATCTCCGTTGTAAAGAATATTCTAATAATTTATTTTTGAGCATATATTACAATTTAAAAAGCAAAAAATTGTGAATAAAGTTCATTAACGTTCAAATCCACCATTTCTTAATCAATGGTTGATCCACAGATCAACGTAGATTAATGAATCAATTCAATTCACCAGTAAAAATCAAGCTAGTCTAGTAATTAAATTCAAGGATCACCTAATTCGTCTTATTCCATGATCGCTCAATTATGATCCGATTTTTTACATTTATAGTTCTGTACATAGTCAAAGCATTGTCATAGTCTGGGTTCAAGCTGTTGTACTCATTTATAACTTTGCCTCATACTTATTTATCTTCATTTAATTTATTAAAACATCATTGGTTTTCTTATATCCTTATACTTCTAGTTTTTATTTGAACTAGATATTGTAATGTGCAGTGCCCGCCGTCGCCGCCACTGTTACCGCCGCTGTCCCCGTCGCTGTCGCCGCCGCTGTCGCAGGGACGAGCGGGTGTCTCTTTTTAGCGATGACGCAGCAGACGTGTCGGAACCTGCTTAATTACGCGGTTGATGTAACCTATTGTGTTTTATCTAGAAGTGTTCTAGTGAGTTCTCGAATTAAAATGCCGGGCTATATAAGCACCGTTAGCGAAAGAATTGGACAGTCTGATATAAATAAGCGTTGCGTGCTAAACAGTTGGTGATATAAACAGATAGTCGACAAGTGGTAAACATAAATAAATATAGTTGTATAAATAAATAAGTGAGCTATATATTGTTTAAGTAAATAATCTTAGTGTTTAAGTGTCTCATAATATTCTTGGACTTAATTAGTGTTTAATATTTGTTTAATCGTAGTATTCGTTATATTTATCATCTTTTAATTATATTTAGTATCTATTTATCATTATAATAAACTTTTATTTTAATTAATAATAATTGTCTAATATTTACACTTCACCCAAATAAATAAAAACCTTACATTAAAAATAATTTTTTATCAGAATTAGTATCTTTCTATCACAAAGATATAAAAATGCATTAATAAGTTGAACTGTTCATTTTTTTTCTCTATTTTCTATACAATTACGATAAATGCCTACGATATGCTGCAAGCACATGCAAATATTGCACCGATAACAGGAAAATGGAGTTTTTATGTTCTTTTTTAAAGTTCTGTAAACACATCGCTCTTGTTTATTTTTTTATAGTGCTACAGTAATTTACAATTTGACATATTTCTAGCTATCCGTATTTTAATTTTCTAGGCAAATTTGTCAAAGAAACTGATTTTAATAACTTTATTCAGAGGACAAGTCAACATTTTGAGCGGATACTTAATTAATTTAATTGGCCATCAAATAAGTAAAAGAAAAAAACACAATTTTCAGGATGTTATTCCACATTGACCGAGTGGGTATAACATTAAGTTATACATTTTTTATCTTTACCGACACTGAACAGGAAACATTTAACCTGTTATAAAACACGAAAAATGTTAGAAAACATCAATGTTCTATAATTTTTTTAAGTTTTAAAACATTGTTGCATAGCACAAAGTTTTATAATTTGTTACATAATGTAAACGGACTTTTATGTTATATGTACATACGTAAATAAATAAATTTAAGTCAAAAATTACTGGGTTGCATAATTCAAAATTAATATATTAAGATTTATTAATTAATACTTATAGATTGATACCTATCTTTATAATAATTATTCTGCCATGTTTGATTATTTTACTATTTAACCGTAACTTAAAATAACAGGTGAATTTTCATTAGAAATGTTAACAAGTTAGGAAATAATCTAATGCACATTCGTTAAAAATAATATTGAATCAAATTAAATTGCAGAGCATACCTACGACATCTGTTAAGTATAATTGTATTATAGCGACAGTATTGACTTCTTCAGAATAAAACTATACAAATTTATTTTAACTTCACACAGTTATTATATAATCCTCAATGATATTACGCATAAAGTTTAAAGACCAATCTTACTGGATGTTTTTAAAATAAATTTACGAACTCAATAATAGTATATTACATCCAAGGCGGGATATGTTTCATTACAGCCGAGGGCTTACGAGCTTACGTATTTTACCGAGAGGCGAAGTCTCGATGTCAAAGACAGCGCGAGTCTGTGATGTAACTACCACCGAGATATGTAGTAGGTATGTATACTATTTTATTCACAATCATAACCTTTCATTTGTTTATATATTTTGATAGCTCTATTAAAATTTGTTCATACTAGTGTATTTTGAACCCTTCATAAACATTTCCCACCCGTGAGGTGGAAGAGTGACATATCATGTCTGTTCCCACCGATGAGATTGTCATTGCAGTTAGAAATGAAAAGTATTTCCCAACCTCGAAAAGTTTAGGAATCGGCATATTACTATAATGATTGTATTGTGAATAAAAACTTTTTGCACGTGGGCAGGAGTGCGTTTATACTATTTTATCTACGACAGTGCACTAATACGTAATTAATACAATAATTTCAATCTCATTTTATAATGGCACTGAGTGTCATTATGAATTATTTATTTTGTAAGACAAATAACAATCGATACTTGATCAAAATTTATATTTTTTTATGAAATAATGTCCGATGGAACATTATCTGACTCAGACTTGAAAACTGAAGCAAAATAGTAAAGTGTACCCATTCTAAAGAATATGACACAACTAAATTGTTTTCTTTTTTCTTCAAACAAACAAACTCAGTAACCATAACAATGAATAAAATGAAAATTTCAATGGGAGGAATAATAGCAGGAATGCAGTCTAAATTTGTTTATTATTTAGTCTGAGACTAACGTTTCGCTGCCACTTACAGCTTCATCAGGGCAAACTGATGAAAAACATAAAAATCAAAATAAGAACACGTGTTGTGTGATTAACGTTGAAAATTGTTTATACTTACAGACTAAGGCGTTAAAAAATAATAAATATAAATAAATATATTTGTTCACACATAGTGTTATCTTCGAAAAATAAAAATTGTATAAAAATATTAACAATCGTCATTCAGAAGACTTAAATAGCTTCTTCTTAATTTTATTAAAAAATGGCGATGTGTAAAAATTTTTTTCTTTAACAAGAATTAGATGTTACTTGTTTGAGGAGCAGGAGAGATCCTTAAAAAACAACAGAATTAGCCGTTCGAAGTCAAAAGTATGTTGTTTCGATGCAGTGTTGTGTAAGGGCACAATTTCCATTTTTATTTTGTTTCATAGAGTTTCTCTTGTGTTCTGTTATCCTCGGTTTTAAGTGTCTTTTTGTCTGACCTGTGTATGTATTTGTACAGTTATTGCAGTTTATTTTGTATACAACGTTTGTTTGTTCCATTATATCACTTCTATCCTTAATTTTGCTGAAAAGTAGTCTTAATGGTTTGACCGGTTTCAGCGCAATATTTATAGGTAGATTTATTTTAAGCATCTTTTTTAAAATTTCATGCTAAAATATCAGCGTTGGGAATTGAAGCATATTTTTTTTGGTAAGTTGTTATTTTTATTACTAATATTATTTGTCGTTCTGTTTTTGTTTGTAAAATTTCTCTTCAAATTTGAAATAGCCTTGAGTGTAACAGAAGGTTATCATCTCGAGGAACTCGGTGAGTGGTATAAATGTTTTAATTTCAATGATATTCCATTTCTGTTCCACAGTCAAATCTAGTGGAATATTCGTAAACAATGATTAACATCAAGCGAGATGAGACTGTAGTTGTTATCCAGTCTGGTATTGCTTATACGGTCAATAAATTCGAAAGAATCCTTGATATAATATTCATCGTTTTCCAGAGATTTAAGTGTGCTGGCTAATAAATTTGACATATTTGTTGTGGGTGAATTGACTGCTGAAACTATAGGGCGTAAAGGCATATCCTCTTTATGTAATTTAATTAGGCTATATATACGTGGGGCCGTTGTATTTTTGGATATTAGTTGTTTTTAATTGTATTATCAATAAAGTTGTTTTGAAAAAGATTTGTAACTATTTTATTATTTTTGTTTTTGACTTTAGTTGTAAGATCTGTATTAATTTGTTCATATACTGTATTGTCCGACAGTAAGTTGTTCATTTTGTCGATTTATAAAGCTTTGGAAATGGCGACTGTTTTGTTGGTTTTGTCTGCCCGTATTATCAAAATGTTTTTATTGTTGTTGAGGAAAGATTTGGTTTTATTAAAAGTTTTGGAAACGAGGGTCGAGTTTTCGTTCTTCTTTTTGTTAGCATAGTTTGTGATAATGTTAGCGGTTTGAGCTCTTAGATCATTTTGTAGGTCAATGTCAGATGTTTGACAGATGGCGGACTCAACATCAGCGAGTATGTGGAAAATGGAAATTTCCTTAAAAGTGGGTTGTATGCAGTGTTTGGGACCTAGTGCCAGTAGGTTCTGTATGTCGGTGGGGAAAGTTATATCAGTTAAGTTAAGAAACCAGTTTTTTTGTTCATCGTGGCTAATCAATGTTGTATGTTGAATTTTTAGTTTCTTCAATTTGTTCAGTTGAACTGATTTTATTTTTTGATCCCAGTATGCAAACTGTATGTCGATTAATGCAAGAAGTTTGTTCCAGTGGACAAAACTTATAACGTTTTTAATACTCAAGTATAGATTGTTAAATTCGCTTTGAAGCTTCGTTACTTTCCAACAAATGATTTTAATTTCAAGTGATACGATATGTCTTTTAAATTTGTCGATCAATACATTGTTCTTAAATGGATGGTTACCCAGAAATAAATTTTCAATGCACCCTATATTCTGGACTATATGATTGGGGGTGACGTTAAGTTGTCGTGATTTGATAAGGAAAAGTTTGTTGTTTAAGGAGTGAGCCAACAAGAACATTTCAATGTTTCTCATTGTCAAAAATTAAATGAAAAATATATTTTTCGTCCCACCGTGAATTTTGACTAGTATTACAGAACTCAAAATCGTCCAGAAATGCGCTGTTGCTGACCTAGGCAGGCAAAAGGAGTTGGCATTACTGTTCTGGTGATATGTCAATTTAATATTATTTTCAACACAAGAATTAGCAAAATGTTTACAAATTTTAGGGCTAAATCTTTAATTTGTCAAAAAAATAATAATATGCTGTCATTACTGACATCTCGTATAGATTAATTATTATAAGTTCCAACTTTAGGACTAATTTGTTTTGTAACTACAACTAACTTCACGTGATACAATTGAGTTTCCGCAATCTGTCATTAAAAATATGCGAAAGTATATAAAATATATACAACTAATGTTTGTATGTTATATTTTCAATAGACATAAAATAATTACACATTTTAAGCACAATTGTAAGTAATTATAATTAAACTTGCAATACAAAACCGATAAAAATATGTTCATTTTTTAGGTTATGTAACAGAATAAAGTGTAGAGAAATATACGAAGAATTTATGGAGAAGTCGGTACAAAAAATCTTGTGTATCACACGCCCAGAAACTGTTTTACGAGATCTCGTATTTACAGTAAAGCAAAGTAAACTCGGTCTCGCAAGTGTTCAGTTTCTGGCCTAGTGATACAAATAACTATTGAGATCAATTTAAACTGTCGTAGATAAAATGTTCAAGGATATACATTTGATATAACCTCATAATGAAACTTGCGTGATTCAAAAACTCGGCTCATCGCTTCGTGTTTTAATATCACACGCGCGTTTCATTATGAACGCTATATCAAACTTTTATCCCTAATATCTATTATCTGCTACTGACCAACTAAAGTAGAACACAATTGAAGAGAGAAAATGTCATAAACTCTATTGAGCAGATATAATGTTTATGAATTATTAGTTGAATAGCTCAAAAAAAAACAATTTTCAGAAATTTTACTTTTTCTTTAAAAATTTGTCCTGTGGTTTTGTTTTCTTGTTGTTGCTAATACATGAAATTTATTTCGTCCGTAATACGCTACCTTCCGCACATAATGAATGAATAATAATTCATTACTGAGGCACTTGTTGTAACGACGGCAATGATATCTGGCAATGCAGTAGCAATCACATATCGCAGGACAAATTAATCAGTACTCAGGAACACGTGCACAACTGGCCGTCTCCGAATCCAGTTACGTGTCGGAACCCGGAACATTAATTATTAATTATCCAGGATTGTAGGACACGACGACGCTTGGGTTACAGTGCTACCCTACAAACTATCTATACAGTACCTGACTGGGTTTTTGACATGCTGGTTTCTGCCGAGGATTTAAAATACTATCTGATTATGTCACTTTCATTCGTAATTTTTATTGTTTCTTGAGATTGTAAATACGTTGTTCCTTAACTATTTACCTCATCATGTTTTAAACTAGTCATAATGCATTATTTTGAATGTATGCATACGGCTTTTCATTATATTGTTATGAGGTTTTACAAAAGCTCTTTGAAAAGTGAGTTCGCAATGCGGGCTATTATGTTATATGTACTAACATGTTTATTTTGTAATCAACTCTCAAAATACGAGACCCGCTAAAATTATTAAAAACAAAACATACAATTCACACTTTTTCGAATTTTAGCATGTTCAAAGTAGTTTCCTTCAACAACAATAATGAATTCAGGCCCGATCCTAGCGGGTGTTCATTTTGTTCCCAGAACAAAGGCGGCCAAGTATAGGGGCGGCGAAGCGATCCTAACTTTTTTAGAAAAACAAAATATGTAAGAATTTTAAAAATATCAACAATTTATGAAATAAACATATTAATAAAGCATTTATTCTTTTAAATACTTGGTTTGGCTGACTGGTAATAATATCTATCCTAGTAGGTATATAGTTTATTATATTAAAAAACTGAGTATACTTACGATGTCACTCAGTGGCGTAACTACTAGAAACCTTTCGCCCCTATGAGAAAATTTTCTGGGTCGCCTTGATTTACAACGCT
>CAUJCB010000416.1:267500-279687 GCA_963082715.1 Harpalus rubripes
ATTTATAAGCTTTTCAATGATATTAAACATTAATAAAAGACGAATTATTAATTTATTGGGGTGAAAATATAGGAAATTATTAAGAAACAAATGAAAAAATCTCTTACAGATCATTATTTGCATATTTCTAATAGTATTTGTTTCAGTTTTATTCATTTTTTCAATTTATTTACTTCAAAGGCATATTAAACCATTTTTTTCGGATTGTGTCAAAGCCAACTGTAACATAGGTAAATAGTAATTTAACTAACCCGAAAATAATTGGTTAAGAATAATTTTGAAAACGCAATTAATAGATATAGAATCAAAATAAACAAATGATGATCTGTAATAAAAAAATTTTTTATTTGTTTCTTAATAATTTCCAATATTTTCACCCAAATAAATTAATAATTCGTCTTGAACGTTTACAAGAAATATATACAAGGAGCCCGCAAATGAAAACATTTAAGGTGAAGAATTTTCCAAAAAGTATGTAAAATAAACTTTAAATCTTGCTATAAATAAATAATTATCAAGTCAAGACTAAACTTCGTCGTATAGAAGAAAATGGGCCACTCTTTCTATATTAAATATCAATGTTTAAGCTTAACCTATACTAATTATTTTAGTAATATGCAGATTCATTATACTTTCCTTAAACCACAGTAATATAAATTCAATTTTTTTTTTGTAAACTTTTGTGACACATACCTATTATGATTGCTTTACAGAAAATATATTTCTGATTATAAATAACCTACTGAGGTGGAAAACTATAATTTTTGTACTATTTATTTGAAATATGAAAACCGTTGACACCTAAAGATTTATTTTATAATTTAACGATATTATTTAAAAAATCTAGAATGTTTCTCAAATTTTAAATTAATTATATTTATTGTAATTTATTTGATTTATAGTTAGATCTTGCAAATATAAATGTTTGTTGTGATACCAGGTGCTCTGCAATCATAAAAATTATGTTTTATAGCCCTGAAAATACGCAATACAAAATATGATTTATTAAGGACATAAAAGTGAAATTGAAGAATTCATTTTACATTATTATTTTACCCATTAAAATTTTTGCAAAGGAGTTTTATAAAACATTTTTTTCCGCACGTGTCAAACTGGAAATTTTTGTAAAGGAGTTTTATAAAACATTTTTTTTTGCACGTGTCAAACTTTGGAAAACGATACCAGGTGAGTTTTCTAAATGGCAAGTGCGAAATGAAATGAATCCTTCAAACTATTTATTATTTTATATTTTACGTTTTTATATGGGTACTATATTAAACCGAGTTGATTTAGGGAAATTTGTATATGTAATGTTGTAGTTGCTAACATTAGATTGACTGATTGATATTTATTCAATTATTTGAACGTTCATGTTAATTCTGATTTATGAACATATGTTAATGTCATCTAGTACCAACCTTCTAAAACAAAAAATTGCGTATCGAAATGAAAGCTCTTTTGATACTCAATTGGGTATCGTAATGACTTCATTATGAACGCAAAATATAAAAATTGATATTTTTCAACACTTACGACAATATTGTTTAAAATAACTTTTGTAGTCAATAATGAGAAATATGCATAGATAATAAGCATTTTAATAAAATAAATATTTCAAAAAAAACAACCTATATTATAATCCCGGATATCAAAATACGCGATAGCAGAAGGCATGATAATAGTAAGAATTTATAATAAAGTAGATGTGTGACATAGATATTAGGGGCATTTATAACTCGAATATTTTAAAACCTAACAACTCTTTTTAAACTTTCACAATTCCTGACAAAGTTTTATGGTTTAGTTGTCTAATTTGTTTGATTATGATTTATTCAAACCTAGTATTAGACTTGAAGCTGTTCTAATTTACAAGAACAATTTATTTGACATTTAACGAAATACATCTGAAGACATTTAGGGAAAGTACAAACCGAGTCCCCATGGTGGGAAGTGTCACAGGTAACGCAGTCGTAAAGCTCGACCATTACCAGTGATAAACGACTTCGCATCGTCGTTGCTCGCCCGCGCCATCGACTCTGTGATGTCGATGATTTCTACAATCCTCCTCACCAAATCCTACGCATAAGAAAAAGACAAAACGAGCAAAAACGAAGTAGGTATAAGAAGAAAAGTAGATTTAAGAGTGCAGATGATACTTGATAGATTTGTAAGCGAAATTGAATCTTTTTGTTTCAGATCAGTTCGAGGAGACAATTTTAGGAACAAAGGTTACAAATGATCTCTGAATAAAATTTCAATTTATGTATACGTAAAATCAACTTCCAATTTAACGACCAAAATCAGTTGTATCGAATGTGATTTATTAAATTTATTTACTTCTCATCTACCAAGTTTGTAATTAAAGACCCTTTTCAAGTTCATCAGAATCATGCACAAATAAAACATACTAACAGTTTCTTTGTTGAATTTGAGAGCAAACTGATGTAGGTTCATTTTAAATGGGCCACCATTTCTATCTCGAGAACTATACGAGCTATAAAGATGGTTAAATGGGCAAACAATTTCTATTTCACAAGACAATTTTAAATCAAAGAAAAATTATTACTTTGGGCCAATGGTTCTTAAAATACGGGACATAACTTTTTAATTTCAAATGAGAACATATATTTTTTATTTGCTCATTTGTTAGAGAATTTAATTCAAAATTCAGTGATATCATATTTTTATACCCTTACATAACGATTTTTTTTGAGAAAAATGCATGTAAAGTTTTATACTAATTTGATTAAAATATGGCTATAATAAGAGTTCCACGAATGGAAAAAATGCCTACACGTTATTTTTATTACATAGAATTAGATTGCCCTGACCTAAATAAGTGAATGTTTTGTTCTTCTAAGTGACCATAAATGTCAACTTAAAATGTTCATGTATTTCTTTCATGGCAATCAGATTTCATGTTAAAAAAATTAACAAGTATTCGTTTTTTCCATTCATGACACATATTACAGCCGTATTTTAATCAAATTAGTATGAAACTTTATATGCATTTTTCTCAAAAAAAAATCGTTATGTAAGGGAATAAAAATATTATATCACTGAATTCAGAATTAAATTTTCTAACGAAGGAGCAAATAACAAATATATGACCTCATTTAAAATTTAAAAGTTAGGTCCCATATTTTGAGAACCCCTGGTCCAAAAAAAGAATTTTCCTTTTCTTTAAATTTGTCTTGTGAAATAGAAATTGTTTGCCGATTTAACCGTCTTTGTAACTCTTATAGTTCTCGAGATAGCAATGGTGGCCCATTTAAAATGAACACCTTTATATGCTTTTTATGAATTTTTGTACTGTAAGAGATACGACTTCGGTTAAATGGGACTTGTGGTGCACCTTTCGGGGACCTCATCGATGTGCTTTTTTTTGCCAAAAATTCTCATATAATGGCGGAAAACTGAATCTGTTCGATTTTTACTTCCTTGTACTTGGTAAAGGAAGTATTGTAATCGCAAAAAAAATCGGGTTTCAGATTTCAGCGGAAATATCCATTTTGACTATCCCTGAATCCATTTTGACTAATTTTGTCGTCAAAAACAGTAAGCCGCAGGAAGTTGAAATTTTGTATACAGGACTACTATAACATCTAGTTGTGTACTTCTTTTCTTGGTCATTACATAAAGTGGTACTTTACTAGAGGCCTATAATAGATTTTAATGAAAACTATTTTAAAATATAATCCAAATCTTTTCAAATTTAGTGTATAAGACTTTTATGTCAATGGGAATAACAATAGATATTGGTTAAAATAGGCTAACCGGAAGTAACATATTATCTGAACTTAACAGTTTTTCTCGAATAAAATGGTTTTATTTTGATTTTAGAATAAAAAATGCTGCGTCTAGCATATCAAGGATTATTAAATTAGTCCTTTATAAAAGCGAAATATGTTAATTTAAAAATTATATACTATTTGATTTTTGTTATAAAGCTTGCTATGGGTTAGGACAAAAAATAACAAACAAAAATTAATATTAATGTTAAATTACGTCAAATACGTGCAATTTTATGATTGGGTCTGTACTTCATGTTGATCTTCCTCTGACGCTTTTTTTGTCGTCGTTATTTTCCAAACTAGTTATGAAATTTATTATTTACAACTTGTATAAAGTCTACTTGTGCACCTACCTTTATGATCACTATATATCCTACCGTATTGAAGTTAAAATTAATATTTTATAATTTAGTTATCAAAGAAAATATATATAGTTTGATAGGCGTACAAGGAAGTCGTGTGGTGTCCACATCAGATTTTTTCATTTACTTCTAAACTATCAGTACCTAGTAATCGAGAAAAATGTTTGAAATAAAAAAGGTAGGCATTTTTATTGTCTAACCAGTGGCTCAAAAAAATATTTTTCATCGGTAAATATTCGAGATATAACACAAACTTACATTTTTAAATGCAACCCATATTTGATTTTTACTTTAAAAAATACTTATTTTTTTCTCTTTCGATTGGTATAGGACCTATACTATAGGTTGTATGACTGAGAATTCAGAATTCACGTAACTGTTAACATTTAATCTATACCACAGTCGAGATATTTCATACATTTATACTAAATAATAATTCATATTTTCAGCTACTTCTACTTGTATACTCCCCAAATGACTTTATACCATGATGACATAAATATTAGGTTAGAAACGTTAGCGAACGTTTAATTAATGTCTTGATAATTGCTTAGCAGTGGTATTTATGGTTAGTTTTCTTTATAAAATCTAAATCATTCGTTTATAAAAGGCATTAACATACGATTTTTCAAACATTAACGAAACGTAATAATAAACAAACAACGGAAAAGATATTTTAAATATCAACTAGCAGAAAATTGTTGATTAATTATTTTTTTATTCCCGTTATTTCGCAGAATATAGTAAATGCGTTATACAATTCGCTCTTCAAATTTTTTGTTATTTCATTATCAGTCTCAGTATCTTTGTGTTCAACTATCACTCTTCCTGTTTCGACTAGTACCTAGTTCCCAGATGTATATGCGTATATGCTTTATGTTCTATGACATTTATCTGAAATGCACAATGTACAAGCATAAAAAACTGTGCCCAAAAAACATTTAAAAATAATAAACAATAAAGCTGAATATTCCATAATTAACTGTAGTAGCATCATAAACGTATTTTTCTACAACCGTGAGTGAAAAGTACTTTTCACGCACTCTTTACAGTGTGTAAAGAGTCACTTGTCAAGCACTAGTACGTGAAAAATACTTTTCACGCACTAGTGCTTGAATAGTAAATAGGCGTTGCTAGGCAACATTAAAATTCGGTTAATTTACCTGTCAAATAGATAATTGGTAGTAAATAATAATGAAAATAATAAAATTTATTAAGAAATATTAATACACACTTTAAATGAAACAAATTTTTAACAGATTGAGTACTATTCTAATTTTGAAGAACCTTAACATTTTTTGACATGTACTCTAACCTAACCTAATTTTTAACCCTAGAACCACAAGGTGAAACTACACAACAATTTTCACAATGTGGGGTCGCGGACGACCCATTATTATTTTCCAAAGTAAAAGATATATATAAGTGTAGGTTTATTTATCAAAAAAGTAACATATAATGTATAGTTAAACAACAAAAGACAAAACAATTATACAGATTGGGACAAAATATGAGAAATACTTATTTGTGACATTCTTTTTAGGTTGTCAAAAATAATTTAAGAAAAAAGTAGAGAATGAAATAGTGTTTTATTTTATGATTTACTGTCGTCACAAATACTGAACTGATGTTCTGCGCA
The DNA here is from genome assembly GCA_963082715.1 of Harpalus rubripes. NCBI lineage: Eukaryota > Metazoa > Arthropoda > Insecta > Coleoptera > Carabidae > Harpalus > Harpalus rubripes. The sequence goes on from CAUJCB010000416.1 coordinate 273,296, forward strand.
CATTTTTTTTTGCACAGTGGACACAAACATGGCGGCCTTTTCTATTTCTTTTCCTTTCTTTCTTATTGCGTCAATCACAAGGTGTAGTCAAAATCCACAAATGAACTAAATAACGCTACTAAACGTGGACTAACATAAAAACGCACAGGATCACTTTCAAATACCACTTAGTACTGAAGGTAGACGGGAGGATAACCCTGCAGATTCAAAATGATCACGCGCATGTAACAAAATGTATAAAGTCGGGTCACCGGCGATCCCACCTGGTGGTTCTAGGGTTAATATTAATATCTAAAATACTATTTGTACCTACAATTATAGAAGACTAATTTACTTCTGTCTGAGATCTTTTCAAATGTTCAAGTTACATTTTGTACAGTATTATAAGAAAGAGCACCAACAGAATTTGAAGATGTTGGATGCCTGTACTCAGTACTATGAGAAATATTACTCACATTTCGGTTGTAGGAAAAATGTTGTATGCAACACATATGTCAAATAGCGTTTTTTGTCTTGTGCTACAATTTCTGCGTAAAACAGCACTCGACGAAAAAAGTACTGCTTTACACACTTATTGCATAAATAACTATTGTAACGTTGTTATTTACTTGAGTGAAGTGTAAATATTAGACAATTAATATTAATTAAAATTAAGTGTTTATTAAACTATAATGGAAATTACTATTACTAATATTAAACAATTATTAAAAACTAATTAAGACTAAAACTATAATTAACTAGATAAAACTAACACTATTTATTTAACCAATTAACACTACTATTTATTTCCACGATATTACAAATTATTTATTTCACTACGCGTTCCAATCTTAGACTGCCGGTCTGTTGCAGACTCTTGTAGATTGTTTGTCCGATATTTATATCACTATATTTATATCACTCTATACTTATATGACGCTCAACTGTCCGCCTACCGTCCTCCACAGCGTCTATATACTCAACTGACTCAACAGCGTCTGTATATTCAACTGCTCGGACAGAAGTCACCTCTTTCACAACACTATCTGTCTATTTATGTAACTCTCTATTTAACTCCCACAGCCTCAGTATCACCGACTGTCCGTATGCCACATTTCTTCAACACCACTGCCGAGTATTCACTTCCACTTACCGTTACTGTCACCGTATACCTAGCTTCCCAATACTCTTCAACACTACCAAGTATTCTCTTTAACAGCTATTCCGGTACACCAGTAACTTTCCGACTCGCCGTTACTGTCCTTGTACACTATAGCTTCCCAATGCTCGTCAATAATTATAGTAAGTAATTAAAATTTAAATAAATTTTATCATAGATATTTTTCAGTAGGTCACGTATGAAAAACAAAACCTGATATTTTTCAATTTGAATTATTTAGTGTATAATAATTCTTATTGTTGCGGATAGAACACGATTATAAGGTAATTAACAAATATTTGTTTTACTTTAATTCAAGCTCAATTGTTTTTCATAAATAGCTTACTGTAAAATAACTATAAAAATAAAATTTATTTAAATTTTAATTGAATTTTTCTCAATATTTTTATTATGTAAGGATATAAAATATTTATATAGTTGAATTCAGAAAAAAATACTGTATCGAATGGGCCTAAAAAATATATGCCATCCCATTTAAGCAAATATAACTTTGTGTTGTAACTTGAGAACCACTGGTTTAAAAAAATATTTTATTCTGTAATGGGATATCCCCCCCCCCCCCTTGGTCTCCTACAACTTTATTTTATAATATTTTTTTGTATCTCTAATAACTTCCGAGAAAAATTGCGTTTCCTAGTTTCGTTTACACCCTGTATAACGCCAAAATCTAAAAATTGTCATGTTATTTGTCTTCTCTTTCAAAATCATTAAAAAAACATTTATTTCTTCATCACTCCAAATATTTCGCTTTTCGACAATTTTACTATGTTTTATGTTGCGACTTTTATAAAATGAGGTTCAAGCTGCTTCAAACGTCGAGATAAACGTTGTCATTGACTTTTACTCTCGGTCATGTAACAGTTTATTACATATTGAGTAGGTACAGAACAAATAGCACGTTACAGATATACTCCTGTAGTAGCACCAATTTTCTTTCACAGGCAATGAAGCCACAATGTCCAAAAATGAAACGCAAAATTAATTTGCGAAAATATACTTTTTTATATTTTGCGTTCATAATGAAGCCATTGCGAACCCCAATTGCGTATCGAAAGAGCCTTCATTTTGATACGCAATCTTTTGTTTTAGAAGGTTAGTACTAAACAACTTTTATGTTCATAAATCAGGATTGACATGAAATTTTAAATAATTGAATAAATGCCAATCCAATGTTACCAACTACAATATTACACACACAAATTTTCCTAAATCAGCTCGGTTTAATATAGCAGTTTTTTATAAAATATTTAAGGCGCAAACTATAAAAAATTATATAAAGATCCTTTAGAAAAGTCGCTAGAGCTCGTTAAATGTCTTATAAGTCTCGTTCTGTAATCTACTAATATAGTGTCATATTTCATCATTTTATTAAAGAATATTATTTATATCAGTGTTTTCTAACCGGTGAGTTTTAATTCCCAAAGCGGTGACACTATTTACTGCGTATATACGCAAAGGTACGACCCTTTTTAAACCTCAAACTTTATTTTTACTGAAATTTCGAAGTATACCTGAAGTAGTTTATTTATTAAATCCCAAATTTTGAATAATGTTATATTTTATTATGTATTAATTTCTAAATAAGCAAAACATGCTTAATATGTTTTTTTTTAATGAATGGGTATAAACATTAAGCACATTCTCAGATTTACACTTATACCCGGTTGCACCGCTGACACCTAAATTTTAAGTGTTCCTTAAATTGACAATATCGTAACGAAACGAAACATCAAAAGAGTAATTAAATTTTGCAGTCAAAAAAATTTGCATTTTTTTGTTTAAGCCTATAGCTTAAAATTTAAGAGTCAGCGGTGCGACTGAGCATTAGTATTTAAACCTAAACTATTATTATACTCTACATACGAGTAGTACATTTGTTTTTACCTTCCGTCACCTTTAGGTAAGGAAGGTATTGCCTTTGGTCAAAAAATTCGGTGGTGAGTTTTGATGAATAAGTACGTTTTAGGGTCCCTAGAATACGATTTTACTATTTATACGATGATGTCTGTATGTGTATGTGTGTATGTGTGTGTATGTGTGTGTATGTGTGTGTATGTATGTATGTATGTATGTATGTATGTATGTATGTATGTATGTATGTATGTATGTATGTATGTATGTATGTATGTATGTATGTATGTATGTATGTATGTATGTATGTATGTATGTATGTATGTATGTATGTATGTATGTATGTATGTATGTATGTATGTATGTATGTATGTATGTATGTATGTATGTATGTATGTATGTATGTATGTATGTATGTATGTATGTATGTATGTATGTATGTATGTATGTATGTATGTATGTATGTATGTATGTATGTATGTATGTATGTATGTATGTATGTATGTATGTATGTATGTATGTATGTATGTATGTATGTATGTATGTATGTATGTATGTATGTATGTATGTATGTATGTATGTATGTATGTATGTATGTATGTATGTATGTATGTATGTATGTATGTATGTATGTATGTATGTATGTATGTATGTTATGTATGTATGTATGTATGTATGTATGTATGTATGTATGTATGTATGTATGTATGTATGTATGTATGTATGTATGTATGTATGTATGTATGTATGTATGTATGTATGTATGTATGTATGTATGTATGTATGTATGTATGTATGTATGTATGTATGTATGTATGTATGTATGTATGTATGTATGTATGTATGTATGTATGTATGTATGTATGTATGTATGTATGTATGTATGTATGTATGTATGTATGTATGTATGTATGTATGTATGTATGTATGTATGTATGTATGTATGTATGTATGTATGTATGTATGTATGTATGTATGTATGTATGTATGTATGTATGTATGTATGTATGTATGTATGTATGTATGTATGTATGTATGTATGTATGTATGTATGTATGTATGTATGTATGTATGTATGTATGTATGTATGTATGTATGTATGTATGTATGTATGTATGTATGTATGTATGTATGTATGTATGTATGTATGTATGTATGTATGTATGTATGTATGTATGTATGTATGTATGTATGTATGTATGTATGTATGTATGTATGTATGTATGTATGTATGTATGTATGTATGTATGTATGTATGTATGTATGTATGTATGTATGTATGTATGTATGTATGTATGTATGTATGTATGTATGTATGTATGTATGTATGTATGTATGTATGTATGTATGTATGTATGTATGTATGTATGTATGTATGTATGTATGTATGTATGTATGTATGTATGTATGTATGTATGTATGTATGTATGTATGTATGTATGTATGTATGTATGTATGTATGTATGTATGTATGTATGTATGTATGTATGTATGTATGTATGTATGTATGTATGTATGTATGTATGTATGTATGTATGTATGTATGTATGTATGTATGTATGTATGTATGTATGTATGTATGTATGTATGTATGTATGTATGTATGTATGTATGTATGTATGTATGTATGTATGTATGTATGTATGTATGTATGTATGTATGTATGTATGTATGTATGTATGTATGTATGTATGTATGTATGTATGTATGTATGTATGTATGTATGTATGTATGTATGTATGTATGTATGTATGTATGTATGTATGTATGTATGTATGTATGTATGTATGTATGTATGTATGTATGTATGTATGTATGTATGTATGTATGTATGTATGTATGTATGTATGTATGTATGTATGTATGTATGTATGTATGTATGTATGTATGTATGTATGTATGTATGTATGTATGTATGTATGTATGTATGTATGTATGTATGTATGTATGTATGTATGTATGTATGTATGTATGTATGTATGTATGTATGTATGTATGTATGTATGTATGTATGTATGTATGTATGTATGTATGTATGTATGTATGTATGTATGTATGTATGTATGTATGTATGTATGTATGTATGTATGTATGTATGTATGTATGTATGTATGTATGTATGTATGTATGTATGTATGTATGTATGTATGTATGTATGTATGTATGTATGTATGTATGTATGTATGTATGTATGTATGTATGTATGTATGTATGTATGTATGTATGTATGTATGTATGTATGTATGTATGTATGTATGTATGTATGTATGTATGTATGTATGTATGTATGTATGTATGTATGTATGTATGTATGTATGTATGTATGTATGTATGTATGTATGTATGTATGTATGTATGTATGTATGTATGTATGTATGTATGTATGTATGTATGTATGTATGTATGTATGTATGTATGTATGTATGTATGTATGTATGTATGTATGTATGTATGTATGTATGTATGTATGTATGTATGTATGTATGTATGTATGTATGTATGTATGTATGTATGTATGTATGTATGTATGTATGTATGTATGTATGTATGTATGTATGTATGTATGTATGTATGTATGTATGTATGTATGTATGTATGTATGTATGTATGTATGTATGTATGTATGTATGTATGTATGTATGTATGTATGTATGTATGTATGTATGTATGTATGTATGTATGTATGTATGTATGTATGTATGTATGTATGTATGTATGTATGTATGTATGTATGTATGTATGTATGTATGTATGTATGTATGTATGTATGTATGTATGTATGTATGTATGTATGTATGTATGTATGTATGTATGTATGTATGTATGTATGTATGTATGTATGTATGTATGTATGTATGTATGTATGTATGTATGTATGTATGTATGTATGTATGTATGTATGTATGTATGTATGTATGTATGTATGTATGTATGTATGTATGTATGTATGTATGTATGTATGTATGTATGTATGTATGTATGTATGTATGTATGTATGTATGTATGTATGTATGTATGTATGTATGTATGTATGTATGTATGTATGTATGTATGTATGTATGTATGTATGTATGTATGTATGTATGTATGTATGTATGTATGTATGTATGTATGTATGTATGTATGTATGTATGTATGTATGTATGTATGTATGTATGTATGTATGTATGTATGTATGTATGTATGTATGTATGTATGTATGTATGTATGTATGTATGTATGTATGTATGTATGTATGTATGTATGTATGTATGTATGTATGTATGTATGTATGTATGTATGTATGTATGTATGTATGTATGTATGTATGTATGTATGTATGTATGTATGTATGTATGTATGTATGTATGTATGTATGTATGTATGTATGTATGTACATGTA